>JANTFA010163625.1:0-10149 GCA_026413405.1 Phytosciara flavipes
ATCGGTAGAGCGTCCGTCTCACCGCCTATGGTTCACGGGTTCGACTCCCGGCAGAGACATTCTCCATACGGTTTTTCCTAATCATGAGGATGATTAGTCTTGGCTGTAAAGCTTCACGCTCGTTCAGCGCTATCGACCACAGGGTTTCAAAATATTAGAAATAATAAAAAGTGATATCCCATGGATGCCCACTTTGACAGAAAAATTAACAATTGACAATGACTAACTCCATATATCGGGAACAGCAAGAATCAGTACATTCGAAATAAGCGGGAACATTTGAATATCACCAGCTGTACAATGGGCCCTAAGGTGGCATCCGTACGAATCGTACTCCGGTAAGATGGCTGGACTTATTTAAAAAAAAAGCTTAGTGACATTTTTTGGCCTACACATTTTTAAAATCGATCTTTCACCCTGTAGGGAGATGTAGATTTGTTGTCTACTACATTTTTCTTCGTTTGACTAAAAAAAAGCCATCAAGGCTACAGGATGAAAAATCGATTTTGAAGATGTGTAGGCCAAAAAAATTTCACTAAGCTCTACTATTCATCTGTTATTGACAGAAATGAGCGATAACTCGGTTGGTGCACTGCTATTAGCCCATTAATTTGCTTACGTGCTCACGTGAAGCAGTTGTACGTGAGGAGTCGTTTATAAAAGGCGTCACTTTTTTCAGTATGTAACTCGACAAGTATGAACTTTTTGAGTAAATGGTGTGTCTAACCCCCCAAATACACCTCCAAAACGGGATATAAGGTACACAATTGACATGACTCGAAAAAGTGATTTTAATCTGATGACTGCTTACAAATTGTTATGTTGCCGAGTGGGAATACTTCCCTCGACTTTGGCTCTGAATATAACTCTTCCACTCGCCAGAACTACAATTTGGAAGCAGGTACGTAATGCATAAAAACGTCACTCTTCAATAAACACTCAAAGAAAAGTGAATACCGACACGTTTCTGACTTACTTGTGGTTTTTGTATCATCAATCCTAATAAAGTATGCGGGTACCCTAAATATAACGATGCCACTGTAAAGACTCTTAAAAATGATCACTTCGACAATACTTTGTTTCTCCGGAAACGCAAACACTTTCGAAGATCATCTTTCAAATTAACGGTCGAAATAATTTTGTATTTTTCTTGTCACTCGTAACCACCTTCACAACAGAAATGTCAACAATATTTGTTTACATGAATAGCATGAATTCTTTACGAGTGTTTGTAAGATATGTAGAACTTAAAGTCTCTTAGAAGCTTTCTAAGAACAACATTTTGTCTAAAGTGTGTTGATGAAATAGATCTAGTATTTCTCCAAAGACAGGAGTCATGTTTACTGTGTGGTAGTGAAGGCACACATCACATGCAATATTTCATGTACAAATGAGAGGTTTTTTGACGTTTCAAATACGACTGTTCTGTTCATCCTAGGAAATTTCATCCAGGCCAAATGTCACTAAGGACAAGGAATGCCTAAACCAAGGTTTTGTAAGCATATCCATTTTCATTAATATTTCCATAGAAATCATGAGAACGTTCAAAATAAATCGGTCGCCTAAAAACCTGTTATCGCGTTAAAATTAAGTTCAACTTAGAATTAAATTCTACTAGAACAACTTTTTTTAAGGGAATGAGAATTTCCAGCATGAGCCGGACACGAACAAGTAATTTTCCATAAGTTGAAAACAACGCAACGTTTTGTTTGTAGTGTGGTGGAAATGAGCGACGAAGTCGCGATATTTCAGCCCTAGAGAACAATAATTTAATTTCAAACCAATACAAAGGCTAGGCTAGATACAACACTTCAATTCAACTTTAAGCCAACTAATGCTCAATTGAGTGAAATAAAAATTGGATAAGAGGCCGTTCGTAAATTACGTAACGCCAAAGAGGAAAGTGCAGGCCCGGACTGACGATATGGTGAATGTGGGTAATTCCCTATGGGCATTTTGGATTTCTGTATGAAAATTGTTCATTTGTGGGCCTTCCGCAAATGAGTTGCATGGAGCTCCCGAATCGGGACTCCCAATGGGCTTTTTCAAGCCAGTCCGGGGGAGTGTTTGCTATTTTGTGACAAGGTGTGACAGGGGTGAGGGGAGTTTGACCGTAGGGTTACGTAACGAGATGTCAACAAATGCGTGAAATTGTTAATGTAACAGTTGAGGGGACTTCCCCCAGCAAGTTTCGTAGCAGAATATATTCAGACGTAACGATAAATTTATCTCAGCACTTATCTTTAAACTATTGTGACAGGAAGGATTTATGAACGTCCCCTAAAACTGTGCAGAATTGCTACGAACTTGTGCACTTGTTATGAGGCATAACTCATACGTAAACAAAGGAACATTATATAATGTCGGGACGGTAGCTACACATTGGCTTGACAATAAACCAATTCTCTTTCTACTCCCGACAATCCATCACACTCAGAAAAACGATTTTTCCTCATTACGCACTAGACTGTAACATTGAGTGAAAATGGTAGAATGCAGCAAAAAATATTTTCAATAAAATTTTTTTTAAATCCAACGCAAATTAAAAACAACCAACTGCGATATTAAAACAACGAAAATACAAAAAATACTGCGAGAGGATAATCCAATAAGTAGAAAGCACTAAAAAATTTGCAAATATTTCTCATTAAAATAATAAAAAAAAGCTTCCCCGTTACTCTAGCTGGCTGGGACTGGGGCTGGTTGGTTGGTTGGTGTATGAAATATATTGTTTATAATATTGTATGAGAGATACCATTTAAATTAAAATAAACAAGATTTTATCATTAATTGAATTCGAAAATCCCGTATTATATAAAACGCGCACGATTTATTTCCATAACAATGAAAAATCTGCAAACTCATGCTATTACTGTAGTTTCGTGCTATAGTTTATGAATGGAAAGGATGGAAATTTAGTATTTTTCTCTAGTTATTTTTTGTGTGTTTGTTGCTTTTTTGCGGTTTTCTAACTGTGTACAATTCCGCATTTTGCAACGAATATCAACATTGAAGTCTTTACAATGAATTTGTTAGTTCCATTTGATGGAATCATGAATAAACGTTTGGATTAACAATTTTGATTCATTTGATTTTCATATTTACGTATAAGTAGGCAACAGTTGGCAGTGTGAGTATGGTCAACAGTTATTTTCGTCGGAATATTTCTGCGTTTTCGTTCATGTTATCGAATCAAAAGCGTTGCAATTTCTCGGTTTCGTTGTCTAAAGGTTTCTGGAGAGTTTTGTCAATTCACTGAATATGCCTTTAGTTTGTTGCATATGAAACTGGCGGCCATGATGTTACACTAATAGTAATACATGACCTTGAAGTGCTTATGTTTCTTTATTTTCCGCGTTGTTTCGTTGTTTTTCTTCTTTACGTAAGAACTAGGCCCCACCTGGGTCGGGTCGCTTTACAGACACCATTTTTTGCGATTCCGGGCCATAATCATCACCTTTCCACGCATGTGTTTGATGTCATATGAGTGAAGATTTTTTCACTGATACCTTCAATCATTCGGTTTTTCTTTCTTCTTGGACGCTTTTCCTTTTTCTCGCGCTCTTTTCCCTTTTCTCGCACACTATAGAGGCTAGTATTTTGAATGAACTGTCAATTTTATTATAAATAAAAATGTTACCGAGACCGGGCTATCATTTCGATTACAAAGCAACGACCATATCTATTACGCTACAGAAGCACACAATAAGAAATACTGTATTGTTGAAGTGTGTATACTAACCAACTTTTTATGATAAAAATCTAGCCCAGGTCAGGCTGCGAACCCCCGACAACAAGAACATTTTGATTTAAAAGCTACGACTGTATGCAATCTGCTAGATATCAGTGGCAGATAATTTCGAAGAAAGTATTGTTGAAGGGTATAACACATTGACTACTTGATTTTATTAAAATCGTCTTTTAACATCGCATTACATGTAATGGTGAATCAGTTTTTTAGAAAATTTAAATAAATTTTTGTTTCAATGTTAATGTTGTGTGATGTAAGACGCGTTTTGAATATAATAAAGTAACCAGAAGTCAATGATTATGAGAAACGCTTCAACAGTTCATGTCGTTGCTTTATGATCAGCATGCTATTGGTGTCGGGTGTTTGAAGCCTGGTATCGGCAATATTTTTATTTTTATACAAAATTGACGCTCTATTCAAGATACAATAATGGCAAGATAGTGAAAAGTTTTTCTCACACTAGCTCGCAGGAAACTTGTTTCACACGCTAACGAACGTTTCGAAGATGTCAGAAAAAAAAATTCACTAATAGGACATTCGACAAATGAATTTTCAAGAACACAAAGAGTGAATGAAATAAGTTTTCACTTGATTTCAACTTCAAAACTATTTTCTGATTAGTTAAGCCCTTGCACAAGAGAAAAATAAACTAGTCTCCACTTCGCGCTGGTCGCAAACTTCACAATCGTTAATGGTTGGAACACTAACTACTGAAGTTATCGTGTATGTTAGATTGCCAGATTGGGAAGATAAGTGAAGAGTGATAAAATGAAACTTTCTATGAAGTTTAATGTCACTCAATTCACCTGTGACCCTTTCTATTATATTTAGAAATATTAATTTGTAATTCCTTGCTGTTATTTACAACATCATGAAATTCTTCTCAGAGTCACTTTCATGATACTACTCAAATGATGTTACCCATCTCCTAATCCATCATTCCTTCTTCTTCGACCTGAAAACAACATCTGCATCTGCGAGCACTGCAATAGTTTAACGGCTATCGTCTTGCACTGAATTTCACCCACTTATCGCAAATTCGACTAGAGAGTATTTTCTAAAGATTTTTCTGTTGGTGCTTTTCTTTTGCTAGTAATAATATCTGAAGTCTAAGCTCCAATTATTTCCGTACACCCTTAAGCTCGACTTTGTCTAGTTATGATTTTTCGAAAATCTTGCTATACGACGAACAAACAAAATTTCAATTAGCCGTAGATCGTTTTGTGAAAATGACGTGTTCCCGACAAAGTTTACATTTGGTGTCTGTACATGCTCTGGGGTTTCAAATGTTATCGCATGGATTTTGAGCTTTTACGTGCATTGTATGTGTGAGTGAGTGATTAAAAATTGAAAACAAAAGATTATAATTACAAGCGAACTCCTTACGCATAGATCCGTAGAGAGTTAATCGGTACGGAAACTGTTCAAAGGCTAATAACATCCTTTTCGTTTTGTCAGAAATGTAAAACGTTTTCAGTGAACCGAAATTGTGTTATGTGCCTTTGCGTTTCATACAATGTTGCTGTTACAAAAAAGATATGCGTTCAACTGTGAGTGTGTGTGTATTATTTACGGTGGTTATGTTGTATACTTCAGTTATTGGGTGGTTGATTGAGTGGGTGTGTTAGAGACAAAGTGTACTACACAATATATTTATCACAATCAAAAATTAATGTGCGTTCAAATTTAAATGCGGAACAATTATGGCTAACATTATCATTTTGCTATGTCTGCAATTGATTCCATCAATGCGGTATTCTGATAGAGAACAAAACCAATAGGTTCGATGAAATGTTTGTGGCTATTGAATTGATAACTGTTATTGTCAAGTCACTATCAATCAGAAACCGTAATCATCCGTATTGTCGAACCTTACCAAGTGCCCATTGGATTCAATTGAACGTTGAAAGACAATCAAAACAGACAGCCAATAGAATTTCGTTGATGTTCGCCATTGACTTAGTTTCTCCTATTTGCTTGCTTCCTTTTCGCTCAGTGTGGGTCTCATTTGTTAGATGCATGCTACAACTTTTGCATGTTGTGCTCACTTACGGACATCAATTCGGATTCCTAGCCACATAATATTAGCCATTGTTGTAAAGGAAAAGGTTTCTCTGGTCAAAACAAAGTCCCACCCCACCAATCAGCTATGACACATGCAATACATAGCTTGAGATAGAATTGAATTTTGAAAGTGACATTAGATGGCATTAATTGTTATTCCGGTAAAATTCACTAGACACAGTTTTACTGAAGATTGTTCATATAGAACTCCCAATTTTCAGTGCAGCACATATAGCCACATATCAAGTTGAATGACTTGACTGACGATTGGCACGATATGCCGAAATCTCGCTGTTTCACAAAATGTTCAAGAACACACAACTGTTCCGGCTGAGTTCATTCTGAGCTTCAATCAATGACCAATTACTTACTAACTTACCGAAGCGAGTTTTGGCTTCCTCTACAATTCGTCTCCACCATGGTCTACCCAAGGTCGAGCTTTTCTATTAATTAACCCCCAAATTTCGCGAATTCTCTTCCATAATATCATACATAATTGCTATGTCGTAGTCGTGCTGCTTTGACCGCTCCGATAATTGTGTTTTTTCCAAATATTTCGGTCAATTCTCTGTTCATTCTGGTCCTTCATCTTCCTTGTTCGTCTCCTTGGTCTACAAAACGATCTCCGTACTTCACGATCGAAGTAGTTAAGAATCGATTCTTGTATTTGCGTTGAGGAACATGCTTAGCTGACATATATGTTGAGATGAGTCAGATAAGGGCTTTGTAGGAACGAAATTTTGTGTTTCTACTTACTAGCGTGCTTCTGAAAAGGTGTTTCGGTGCGTAGAAACATCTATTCCCTTGTGTAAATTTTAGCGTCTTCCTCTATATCGTTTTCAATGTTTAAAATCGAACCCAAATATTTGAATGACTGGACGACCTCAATGTTATAATACTCATCAATCGCAATGTTCTGGCCGACACGGGACACGGTTTTCTGTCTAACGTAAGACATTTCGCTCAATCCTCGTTAAGATTGAGTCCCGTTGACGTTGGTTCCTCCTCCATTTCGACAAAAATTTCTTTGACCGCGATTGTTCCTCTTCCTACCGGTTCGACGTCATCCGCAAAGGACATCAATGACAAATTAATTCCATTAAAAATATCTCATACCGAGGGGGTACAGCAAAACAAAGTTAGTCCCTTTTTGCGTGAAGGTAGGAGGGGTGATCGAAAATTACATAAAAAAGCGTGACGTAATATGTTAACAGCCCCCAAGCTACGCTTGGGAAAATCTTACTTCGAATACTTACTGAAAGCCTCGCCCTTTCTCTTAAAATCTCGAGCTACATCTATTTTGAGCATAAGTCATCTACAAGTTGTCTCCATATTGTCCGTCAAGCCGCCATTTTTTTCAGAACCCAAAAGCCCTTTCCTGTCAAACAGAAGTAGTCGTTTTCTGTGGAAAGGGGCAACATTGAATCCCATAAAGGTACACTCTATGTGAAACCCCCATAATACGATTTCTTTCGAGCATGTGGAGCAGGTAAGATATCTTCACAACAATCATTCAATGTATTTTATTGAGCCAAAGAAGGTTATGACGACTATTCACATCTGTTTGAAACAGCTTCACATATTTTCCGATTGACATACAAAACGTATCAAATTATAAATTGAACACAATGTGAACTTACGTACATAAAATGCACGCGAACAAGTTTTCGTCGTGTAATATCACAATGATTTACAAGGCTTTCCTTCAAAAGTTAACATAAAGTTCACTAATTTCCGTTAACAAAATTAAATACGCGAAAATGACAAAACTTTAAATAGTTTCATGTAACCTGCTTCAACCATATCTCGCTCTACGTACAATTTAATGATAGAACCTTACGTATAGGTATGTAACACACAGAGCACATACCAAACGCGAACGTATAATCACACGAATATCTTAATGTTTTCTCTGCCAAAATAATTAAGTTTAATTACATTCTACCGTCTAGACGCAACGTGTGTTTGACGAGGCAATTTACAGACAGAATTATTTTTCCTATGCGGGATATGCTGCTGTACGTATCCTGAATTCTGAAGTTGTAGTGCAGGTTGGAGAGACGTAATAAATTATTTCAAAGCTGCAAAAAAATTTGAAATTAAATTGCACGAACAATTGAAAAGGCTTCTAAGAAGCTGTCAACAATAAAAACAATTACTTGGGTGTGGCTAAGGAGCAACAGACCATGCTCTGCAAATTCTGCAAATCTCTTTGAGATCTTACCATATCGAACTGTCTCCACAAAGCTCAGCGGCCTCTAATGTACTACGATCGAAATCAGTATGAGTAGAATATCGGCGTTCAATGAGCCGTGTGACGACCCTCCACTTAACTCCTTGAGACACGAATCAAGTCAACCCATTGTAGTGTCCATATCAGGCAATCGTTTTTTTTTGTCTGCGGCGGCTGATAATCGAGTTCTCACGGAATCGTGTAGTGGTAGCATGAGAATTTTGTAGATTTATCAGTTTGGGATGACCACTCTCGTGGTCTTGAAACACAGATCTATAGATCCTTTGTTTCTGTCCCGGTCATCACGGCAGCCTACCAGTCGCTGCTAAGAACCTTTCCAGAGAGTCAGGTCTCACTGTAGCAACCCTTGAAGGAATCACCTCACAATCTCGCAGCATCTTGTGTCTTGGTCGGAGTATCCGAGAGCCTCAACTTATATAGGTGCCGATTCAGCCCACAATGTCCCGTGATCGCGCCTACCACCCTTTTAATACGGTCCATTCCGAGCGAATCCTTGTCCCATTTATAGTTGGGTCTCGGAAAGAAGCACTTCGTGTGAGCGCCTCCTCCATACACTTGCCACCGTTCCTGGCGTTTACATTTCACCCAGTCATTTATGGCTTCGCACATAGGTATCGGCATGAGAGTTAATCGTTACGCTATTCAGCAGCTTGATTTAAATTCCGTATAATTCAGTCTTCCTTCTTTGTACCGCCAACGGATTATAGTTTTCAAAAATATCAAGGTAAGTACAGGATTAACTATGACAAAACAACCAAACTTATTGGTAATTCTTGTACTGCGTGAGGGCGAACTGATTAAATCAAAAATATTTCTATAAAAGTAACAAATTTTGGAATTCTATTCTTGAAACAGATCAGATTTCAGATCAGATCCAAATTCTCAGATCAGATTCAGATCGGATAAATTTCAGTTCAATTTGAAAAAAAATTTGATTGATCTGATCTGTTCGGAGCCCTTACACTTGAAAATGAAAAAAATTTAGTCCAAAATTCAATTTAAATTTTAATGTTGTATTGGCACAAAGCGCTACATAAAAAAGCGGTCGATTACGATAATTTGAATTTTTGTATGAGAATTCATACTTTAACCGTGACGTGATATCTTCGTTGTTTTTAACCTGTCACAAACAGCAAGCATATCATCAGTGTTATTTTCGGGTCTATTATATTTCTTTCGATCAAAGTATTTTCGATCGGTTGATTTCGGATCTTGTACTTCAATTGTTCTGACTTCAACTTTACTTTATAAAAAACCTCATTAACCATTGTCATTTTCACTTTTGTCTTTGTTATCGATAGCCGTACGTGACAGGTTAACCTCTTAGTTCCAGATTCTACTTGGTTTCTATTTTAATGAGTTGATGGGCACACTTATTTGTGTAAAATGTTGAGTAAAAATTCTTTTCCCAAGTATTTCACACAAAATAGCCATACCAATCGATATAACTCACTAAAAGATACAAACCCAGCAAAATCTGGAACTAAGCGATTAAACACCACGGAGACGACACGGTTTGAATGCGAATTCTCATACAAAAATTAAAATTATCGGAGTCGACCGCATTTCTATGCAGCGCTTTGTATCGTACAGGGTCGGACTGGCTACTGATAGGCGCGTATTGCACAGCATAGATGTGCATATTGGTATACCGTTAATATCGGTAACTTTGAACTGTGATTGTACACATTTTCCAAACATTTTGCTGCTTGTGGAACGAAAATCATTTTTCCTGAGAAATGTTAACAGGTGGCGTTGCGTCCATCTTTGTGAGGTGGAAACAACACCACCTGCTAACATTTCTCAAACAAAACAGCAAATGAATGATAAATGAATTCAACACTATATTAAATGTTAATCAAGTCACTTCATTTGAGTGATAGTGATGATGAACAAAGCACAAAGTCAGGCCGTCGTCCAAATGTCTAATATTGGTACAACTTACTGGGAGGTGCGGGAATTCGAAAAAATACCATTTCAAAACAGAAAGTTCTTACTGAGTCCAATTTAACAAATCTATTTGAATTTGGATAAGAATAAAAAAAAATCCATGTTCTGAAAGGGAATAGAAAGTGCACTA
>JANTFA010163636.1:0-19943 GCA_026413405.1 Phytosciara flavipes
AGCAGTCATATGTTGTTGTCTCGTTTTCGCTCATGCAATAAAGCAGTATATTTCATATGGAGTGGGATCCTCGCTGTCGCTCGAGGATCCCACTCCATATGAAATAATCTACTATTACTTTACTAGTGAGGTAATGTGGCCATGACCTCAACTAGTGGAAACCCTTTCCCTCGTACGGAAAGTAAAACTCCATACTTTATTATGTCGTTCAATACTCGTACGGTTCCTTCTTATGTTTTAAATGTCTGAATTCAACTTTATCTTTTCATTTATTTGGTCCGTATGTTTGTTCAATAATTTGAATAATTAAAACTACAGCAAAGTATTCTAAAAGAGCAAGCATTGTCTTGCAGTTTTCCGTACCCGTAAAATTCATTGATGTGAAAGCGACTGGATGAGGTATAATCAAGCGAATGTTTCATATTTCACTCATATGATAATACAGGTTGGATCAGAACTCATTAATTTATGTCACACCAATGTTCATTTAGCATTCTAAATTTAACACTGCCCTGTCATTTCACCTACATCTCTAATTTATTACATCAATTCCATGGTGGTTTGATACACTTTACACTCTTCAGCAAAATAAATATGAAAAAATGACTTTTCCACACCTTTTTGTCCTTCATGATAGTAATTTATGCAACAAGTTGAGAAATGGCAGGGAGGGGGAATATTTTATCAGTAGTAACGCGTTTGATAACCACAAAAACACCCGATTTCTCAACATGTTGCATACACTTTTCGCAGCGCCGTTGCAGATTAATTTTTCCTTCTGCGAAAAGTTGACTTCTTCATGCGTCATTTATGTGACGCTAGAGAAGCGTTTTCTATTATTTTGCTTTTTGTCACTGAGTGTGGCGAAACGGATTTTCACAAATGCATAATTCGACGGAAAATGAGACACAAATGACTAAAATTACCTGAATACAATTCATGTGCTTGAATGTAAGGTGCAGCATTGATGACAGGGGGAGTTGTTCTTGAACTCACAGCGACCGACTACCCGACCACACTACAAGAAGCACCATTTTTTTTTGGTTTCGCTGTAATATGGGAGGACCAGGATAACGACAATAAAGCCGATGGAGTGATGTCTCGTACTCACGACACCGAGCTTTAATTGTGTTGCTCAATAAAAGTTTTTCTCGGAAATGTCTTTTTTTGTAGCGTCATTGACAAAACTTTGGCCTACGATTTCTTATTCAAAGAAATGAACAATTTTCTGCACTGTGAAACTATTTACTTGACCTATGGAATAATTCAATCCATTCCCCTCAAGTTTGTACAGTGAAACAGGCAAATTCGACGTGTTGAAAACGTGTTAGTGGAAGCCTCGGTGAAAGCATAAGACCCTCGTACTTCGAACGAGTCTAAAAATTTTACTTGACCCGCTCATCTCTAATTAGAAAACACTTTTGTTCAAACTTCCAGAAAATCTATAGAAACGTTAAGCAGTGTTGCTGTCGACCACATTTCCAGAACAGTCCATACATGGAAACACAATTACAATCAGTGGAAACCAATGAAAGTCAAATTTATAAGTTTATAAGTCTTTTAAGCACTGTAACACCCTTCACATGAATTCAAAAAACAGCAAGCTTTATGCTTCAATCCTTTTATTTACTTTTCAGTTTGAATTGGAACATAAAATGATGATAAACTGATGAGCACATTCGTCAGCCGCGCGCTAGACACTTTTATTTCTTAGCACCAACATTTCTGGTATTGATCGGATTAGCTGGGGTGGATTGATTATGGCCTGATTTTGGAGCATTGCCACCCTGGGGAGCTTGTGGTTTTTGGCTTGCGTTGGCTTGGTTTGGTTTACCGGCTGAAAACGAATTAATTTTAACTAACAGAACTCAGGAACGACAAATATTGGTACACACCTTGTTTCTTATCCATTTTGTGTGGAATGAAGTGGAAGTATTGCACAATACTTTTTAGTAATGGTTCTATTGGAACTGGTAGTTTTACACTGAATCTAAAATGACACTTCCACTGGCTTATATACAACCCGATATGTTCAAAGCAAAAACAAACGATCAATTGAGACTGGCTTAAAGATCACCTGATGAACATCAATAATTTTCGTTGAATAATGTAACGATTGTGTGTGGCATCCGAAAAATGTAAGACGTATACATTTGATTGATGAGTGATGCATAACTGCTGACTAACTTTCATTGTTTACTCGAAATTATGTGGTGAAAAATGTTTGTTTGTTCTGGGTGAAATTATGACGGGTAATTGTAGCTAGCATCGAACGCTCAATGAATCAAACTTGTCGAGCGGTATCGAGGTGGGACAGTTTCTATTCTTCATCGTATATGGTATGCGTAAGTAGAACACATTTGACTGTTTCAATTGAATCGAGGGCTGAACATTGACACTGAATAAATTCTACAATTTCATATATTTTGCGACGTTCACATTATTTTTTGAATGTACTCAGACATCGGTCATATCCACCCGGTGAACTAGTACTAGGGCCCACCATTTGGGTGGGTCGGTTTCCTTGACTTAAAATAATTTTAATTCGCAATACAACTTGAGGGTGAGTATGGTGAAATTATTGTAACAGCCTTTCCAAGAGCCTCATAGTTTTAGGGGTAAACACAACAGCTTAGACATTCAACAGCAATCATAATTGAAAAGCCTCACGAGCGCGCAACACTTTCGCAAAAGTTATTTAGTTCGGATCTCATTTCCTTGTATTTGTGAAAAAAGTTTGAAGAAATTGATTTGATTTGGTCCTCAAACAAAGTGAAAATTGATCAACCAAAACTCAAACGAACGAGTTATGGATGGTCCCTAAGATCTCAGTATACTGATTTGCTATTTGTTTTGTGACTTGATAAAGGACTGTCCGAATCTGTTATCAGATCACCCGCAATCACTTGTTTAGTCTTCCGATTCGCCTTTCATTGTCTAAAGGAAAACGATTTAAGAGTGAATTTGCCAAATTTTGAACCAACTTGTATATGAAGTCGAAATCGAAGCCATCGCCGATTCAATTGGTTGATGCCTTCATTGAACTGCAATAAAAGTCTGTGAAACTTGTGGAACAACTTTTTCCCCGATACGCTGTACTTCGGATGGTAGGGCTCTCGATATATATGCCTATGGGACAGTACTCATTTGAAGGAAAATGTTTATAATTTAAACAACTTGCAATCAAACCAATTGATATTATGCACCGTTATGTGGCCTAATATGGTGCACAAATTGAGCTGACAAACAATTGCTGGTAAGTCGTCTGAATGGCGAGACGATGAAATATATGTTGTGAGGTAGGTAGTGTGGAACCTAACGTATTCGACACTACTGCCAACAGTCGTGACCGGCCGTTTCCAAGGATTTGATCCAGATTTTTTTGCTATTCCATTTTTTTTCACTACCCTCGGCGAACTTTGACAGCATCCATACCTCAACTGTAGACGTAATTCAAGTCAATACTTTACTCAGGCTTTAGCCCAAAGTCTAAGCTTTACAATGATACCATACATGTTTGACCCGCAAGAAGATCTCTTGACCATAAAGTTTATATGTCGATGTCGCTCTACTCGAAAATCTTTCCCACCAGCCGAAGTAAAGCGTGTTGGGAAAAAAGCTGTTCCTCAGAATTTTATGGCGGTTCAATTGAGCCATCAACCACTCAAATCGATGATGGCTTCAATTTTGATTGGTTGACAAAAAGACTTGGCTCTCGTTTTTTACCTCAAAGATTGATTTCCAACCTAAGCGTTCTAATAGCCTTGCGCCTGTGGGTGAGTTCTAGTGTTGCATTTAGTCCGTTGCAAATTATGAATTGAAAAGAAAAACATTTTTTATTGGTAATTAAGGAATACTATACAGAGATATTGTTGTCGTTCCGCTGTTGGAATCTATTTTTATGCATCAACGACTTCAGCATTTTTCAGTTTGATAGCATAGAAAAGTCTTTGTTTTTACGATCGGCGATACAATTTTTGTTGTTTCTATTTTTTGTAGTTTTTGCATCCTGAACATTTACAGAATTTATCTCCAGATCCACAAAAGCCATTCGCTGAGCAACAGAAATCTTTTTCTGAGTCTGGATCGCATCCAGCCTCACCACCCTCCGGCAATTTTGGTGCTTTTGGTCCACAACGTCCGGATTTTTCAGCACCATCGCCCCAATCCCACCAAGTTTTCGGTGGGAATGAGTAATTTGGTTTCTCCTTAAAGTCAACGCAACCACTACATTTACAAGAAGCCTGACCTGGATTTTGGACGAATGAAAATTATATCGGCAAATTTGAGAATATTTCAGATATACTTGCCCTGGCCACAATATCCACCGTTTGAGCAACAGTGTGCATTTGGATCATCAGGATTACATGTGGCAAATGCTCCATCTTTCTTCGGAACAGTTCTACCACAACGACCTCTTTTACCATCTGGCGCATTCGAAAAATACCATGTCATTCTGCTAGTGGTTGGTTTGATTGGTTCTTCTAGAATTTTGTTGGGATCCACAGCATAGTTAACGCATGTGGGACAGTCACAGAAATCTTTATCAGAACCACAATATCCGTATGATCCACAACAGCTGTAGCCAAGATCATCCGGATCACACACTGGATAATATCCACGGAATAATGGTGCACTTTTGCCACACAGACCTCCCAATTCTTCTCCATCCGTTAGAGTCCACCAACGTCGATCTTTTATTGGAATGCATTTGAAGTTCACTGCATTCGAATTTGTGCATAGATTGGCCTTCGAAATTTGATCGATCATTGAATGTTGATCGTCATCTTGATCAATTGCCCACACCATTAGTCCACCCAAATTCGATTTGATAGCAAATTCAACTTTGAATTTAACTGATTCGGGTGATTCATAGCTATAGATGAAGTTTAGAATTGTATTTAATGCATGAACTGAACTTTTATTGAGTGCAGGGCCGTAGCCAGCCCACGCAATCAGGAGGGGCTCAGTGGAGGCTCAGAAAACCTCTAACAAATTTTCGTTTTTGTTTGGGAAAAATTAAAAGAAGCTTGAACTGAGCCAGTCAAAGCGCCCCCATAGCAACGGCACTGATTGCATTTGGTGGTGATATCTTACCCAAGATATGTTCCATTTGCATTGTAGGCGTATGGACTTTTGACTACATCATCAAAATAGCTTTTGAAGTTCGGATCGGTGAGCCAATTACTTTTTATATCTCTCCAAGAAGCGAAACCACCGGTAAACTTTCCGTTGACAGATTTTGCCATTCGATACATCGCATATGGCCCTTGTTTATCCGGAACATTATTCCAATATCGACCATATAGAGGAATGCCCATCACAACTTGTTCCGGTGACGTCAAATCACAAGCATACTGTTTGATAGCCCAATTCACATTGAATTTGCCAGAATAGCCTTTCGGTACGTTATGATACAGGGGTGCTGGTGGACCGGTGTATGCACCCCATTTACTTTCCCATGGCCCAAAGAAGTCATATGTCATAACATTCACCCAATTGGCATATTTCAAAAGTCCAGGTAAATCATAGCCACTTTTGAGTGCATCTTCGCCAGCGGCGGAAGCAAATGAGATCAAATATCTACCGCGTTCTTTAGCATCGAAGACATTTCTCAGATCTCTCATTAGACTCACATAGTTTTGTTTATCCTGAAAAGCAATTGAGAAGAATAATTATGCGTGATTCGCACTAGCTCCGTTTAGAAACTGCGCTTGCGCATCTCTCTCTCTGAGCATGCACAGTATCAAAACGGGGGATCTGCGTTCCGTGCTTTAATCTGCTGTCACTCCGTTTAGCTCGCCGGTTAAAAAAATGAGCATGCGCAGAGAGAGAATTCTCACTCTGCAAGGGCCCATTATTAAAACGAAGGCGTAAACAGGTTGACTTCGATTCCAGCTTTATTGTGTCTAGACTTCGAGTGGATCGTGGTATTAACCTCAGGAATACCCTCATGTGCTCCACCAGTGACTGGATATTCCCAATCGATGTCAACTCCATCAAAATCGTACTCGTCAATTGCTCTGAGAACTGAAGCAATGAAATTCTGCTTCATACTCGAACTAGCTGCCATTGCACTAAAATATTGTGAATTTTCCCATCCACCGACAGCAAATGATACTTTCAGATTTGGTAGCTTCTCTCTGATTTTCATGAGATTTCCTAGATTTTTCTTCGCTTGTTTGGAAACCTCTTCATCTGAATCTGTCTGAGCACTACTGTGATCTGGATTACCAATGCCAACGGTGCCGTCAGACCTCATCTCGAAGAACGCAAAAATGATATGAGTAAATCGAGATACGGTTGATGCCTTTATAGATGTTTTGCCCCAAGAAGTATAATAGCCAACAATTCGTTTATTGCAGCTAGCCGCTGGAATATTCACATTTTCTGGATCACCCGGATCATCTCCTCCATTCCCATCACTGCCAATGCCACCAGGTCCGCCAAATTCATCAATAAAAGAATCGAGATCTGCCTTACTGCAAAATGCTTCTCCACCGGTGTCTCTCTTTTTCCTTTTGTCAAAGATTTTGAAATTCCCTTTCCATTTTGTGACTTGGTCAGCTGATAATGTCAAAGCGGCGGCACACTCAACTGGTGTCGGATACATCGCTACTCGGAAGAAGTTATCTTTTATTTTGAGTACATGTCGCCAGGGATTGTTGGTAGCTAGAATGGTGGGATCGAATTTGCTCAGTTCACTTTGTGATCGAGGTGTAAACGCAAACTTCTTAGTGGCATCTGTCTCAGGTCCATGTATATTTTCACCGACAAACAGAGCAACATGCGTAGCAGTTGATCTTCGATCTCTGTAGCATACCATTTTCCAATAATACTTTGGTACTGGAATGTCTCGTCGCAATCCAATCATTTGGTTGGCATTGCCAGCAACGCCTGTCGCAACCACTGCATAGATCTTTTTACTAGATGCACATTGCACAGCTAGTTCTAAGATTCTCCAAGTGCCTTCATTGAAAGGTCCACCTTGCGGTGCTACATTGACGAGCAGATTTCCGGAATTTCGCGTTTTCTCATTCCATCGGAACAAATTGAACGGAGTTAAGTGTCCTCGTTGGTATTCTACAATATTGAAAAATTAATTTCACAGTTGAATCATTCACAAATTACACAAGCTCGTCAGGGGTGAGGGGAGGTAGTCTGATCAAAACGTATGCTTTATACATTTTTGCGTGCAAGGGATGGGGTGGGTTTAAAATTTGTATATGAGCTTGCGAACTCGTGAATAACACAGAAATAATTACTGAATGGGTTGTTTGTCGAATAATCTGCATCGGTCGCTTGTTTATTCGTTAAACGAGTGCATGGATGAGGACGGAAGTTATCGGTTCTCTTAGTAAACTTTCCACTAGTCAATGCGAACTTGTAATATGCCACTGAGTAGATGGGTGTCTTCCTGGAGTTGTCATACAAGACGAGATACAATGGGATTTCCTTGTTATCGTTAGCTCTATTATCGAGAACTGACTGAATGGTTGATGACTTCACAATGATCAAGCTTTTATCCAAGCCAGAAGCTTCACAAACTTGCGGTTCACATGACGCTTTTGCACTCCACGTATCTCTCGATCGGCAAACCAGACGTTCAGGCTTCTCATCGTAACCAGCATTACACAAATAGAAACAATGTTTATCGACTTTTGTGCCTTTGCATGCCTTCGTCGATGATTTGATAAGATTGTTTCCACTGCCTGTAACAAATTCTGGCTGGTCACATTCATCAGGAGCACATTGACCCCGTTTCCTCTTTCCCAATGCACGTTTTGGCCGATTGTTTGCTTTACATTGCTGTTCCTTCTCTTTTTCCTTCTTAGTTTGCTCTTTTTTAAAATTATTGTCAGCTACGTCGTCTTTGGGAGATTTGGCATCTTTTTTAGCGTCTTTCTTGGCAGTACCCTTGACCACTCCTTTTACACCTGACTTGATGGCCTTGGCACCGATGCTCAATGCTTTCTGTCCCGGAATAAAACATCAGCATCACCATCATCATCAACAATAAACTGAAAAAATTTACCTGTCCCGGAATAAAACCTAGCAAATCATTTGTAGCCACACCGAGCACTCCTTCGCCAATTTTTTTGAGATCTCCCTTGACAATACCCTCTCCGACAGTTTTCACACTTTTCACTAGATTTTCTCCTTCTTTGTACAGAGGAGTTTCTTTTATCTCTTTTAGAGCACCTTTCGCATCGCCTGTTACCAGCTTACCGACCGCTTTCACGCCTCCGACTATAGTCTTACCAACATTTTTCACCGTATCTACGACTGCCTTACCAATACCTACAGAACATCAAACAGATGCGTCGTTCTAAACGAATATTTTCGATATTGACAAATCGACTGTTATACCTTTGAAAAAGTTTCCAATCTTGTCGAATATTGACCGTTTCACCCGGGTTGACAGAGCTGTTTGATTTGATAGTTGTTGAACTGCAGTCAAGTACAGAGAATCTATCAACGAATCTACTTTGTTGATTTCGCACTGATATGCATCATCTTCAGACATTATTGGCCATTCATCGAGTTCTTGTTGACTGAATGTCTGATTCGAAGTGAACAAGTACAAGTCACTGAACAGCACATCATCGCTGTTGATAGTTTCATTGAATAGATTAATGCTGTAGAATTTACAATTAATCGATTTAGGTGTTCGTTCAACTTGAACTAAGTTACATAAATCGTTACGATCTTTCTTAAGACATGACATTAAACATGTTTTATAACCATGTTGATCATCCGACGATATTGTTTGCTTTGAAGTAATGTATTGATCATGTTTCATAGCAAGTCGTTTATTTCGGCCGATTACAGTAAATTTGAACTCTGGCTGATTGAAAGCGGGCCTATTTTTGCTCAACATTACCCATTTGTCTTTGTCCGTAACACGTAATCGATTTGGTCCAATCCATAAGTCGTTTGTTAGGCATGTTTGATCAGCATAATTGAACAGAACATCTATGCACTGTTCGTTCTCCTTGCACATTTCCATACAATCAGTTACCTTAGCTTGGGTGCTTTTTGTATTGTAATTGATGTTGGAGTAACTGAAAATTTATCGATTCTGCTGATTTCGTGCTCAATATAAATTTGATGTCGAAATTTGAAATTACCTGGCAATTCTTTGGGTTGAAAATCCGTAAGTGGGGCTGTTCCGAAATGGGTGAGTTACATAGACTGCAGTGTAGTTAATAGGCAATGGATAAGCCAATGAGTTCCAATTCATTAGATCAACCAATTTACAATCGTAGTTTTGACTGTTGTACTGCAGAGCGATACATGTCGAAATATTCAGACATCTGCTCTGACACTCTACGAAAAATTCGTCGTTCATGGCGTTTTTCAGTTGACGCTGTTTCTCTGGAGTCGGCGCAGATCCGGCAGATCCGACCTTCGAGGCTAACGTTACTGTCGAGCTGTCCTCGTCAATGTTGCCCACAATAGATTCTGGCCCGGTACCATTGAATCTCCAATAAATTGCGTCGTTGAAAAAACTTCTTTTGAAAATCGCGTTACGCCCGTAAGAAAAATAAGTTCGATCGCAGGGTTCAGCATCTTCGACTATTTCACATTCACCCGCGCTCCCATTGTACGAAGCATGATCACAATGAATCTCGTTACACTTTTCGAAACAATCGAGAATGTTATTTTCATGGCTTTTTACAGTTATGTTTTTGGGGCACTGAAAGCCAGTATTCCTGCTCATGACATAGTCTCGAAGATTACCAGTTGGTTGTGTCAAAACATATGAATCCCAATCTTCATTTTCTTTAAATTTACCATTAACTGTCCCATACAGATGACATTGATTCAGTTTTGAATTTAATGAGAAAGCCACACACATGCCATTCTCGATACATTGTTCGAAGCATTTATGTAGGTAGGCAGTTGAATCAATCGTCTCTATTGGTTCTTCGTCAATGCGGATAGCGTTGATCTTCAGTATGGGTACTTCTACACATGCATCACAAACCCGGAATGAATATTCTGTGTCGACTTTGTAAAAATATGAGCCCATCGGATCTAAATCTCTACATTTGACTTTCTCGGTTTGAAATCGAATATCACTTTGATCAATCAATGCATCGTTGACATACTTCGAATACGCATCCTCCACTAGCTTTTTCTCTATGGAAAGACAAAGTTATCAGTGTAAATGCATCTCTTTGCGTTATCTTGAATCGCTATCCTATACCATTGTCGCTTTCGGATATATCAATGGCCTCATTGATACTGTCCATTAATTTTTCGTCTACGCATAGTCCTAACGTCCATGATGAATTTCGTCCGAAGAAACATTGTAAATTTTTGCAACACGGAGTTTTGTTACATCCAGCCACTCGTGATTGCAAACATTTCGTCTCAGCTGAAATGTAATGGATTTCTCAGTCAACCCATGCATTCGTTGGAGTATTCTTTTGAAAAAACCGCCTACCGGAATCGGACGCATTTTCTTCTAGTGGAATTTTTTCGGATGTGTAGGATGTGTAGGAAGAAACTCAAGCCCCTACTAGCCAAAACAAACTTAAAAAAAAAAATTCTTGACGCTTGTGTGGGAAAAAGTGGTTGGATATCGTGCTTTGTGGAAATTTCTAAATGCTCATGGAGTAGTGGACATGAGGAAGTTATGAGCAGTCGAAATTGCAGGAAACCGTTTTTTTTAAGTAGCTGCGTTTCGTTACTTTTTCAGCTGTCCATAGCATTGAAATTAGGATAAAGTGGGTAAGTCTCGAAAGTCTCAGCACCTTAGCACCCACGTTGCACTAATATCTTTTCGTGCTATTCATGTATCCGAGGAGCTTCATTGGACTATAAAGTTGCCCAGAAAATTTTTACGTTTCACTGCGAAGGCTGGACAGTCGCATAGGGAGTGTTCTGCAGTGCTGCAGTTCGGTGTGTCCTTGAAACCTAACTAATCAAGGTACCTAACTAATTTAGTGAACGGTGACCCGTTGGGATGTCTGTTAGTCTCTTCATATTTCTTCTACTGAAAGAGAGGAAGTAATTGAAAAACCTAGGGTAAATGGCTAGGCAGTTTCTACCTTGCCGTGCTACTTTCAACTTTTCCCAACTATCTTTGAAAGCTGCCCATAACTCAGGGTGGCTGAATACCGAACTCAATAAGACTTTTTCTGCCCCGGAAGTACATGCAATTACTCATAATCTTATACGTTTCATAAACATGAAGAAAATCTCATAAGAAAAGTGAATGTTTTCGATTTTCAATGTCTTCCCACTAGATACTAGACCCACAAGCGCCGAAGAATTTACTCTAAAAAGGCCTTGGTTTCTAGGGTATTCAACTGAAAAGTGCGTTATATTTCGGTAGGCTGTTTTTCAGAGGCTTCGTATTCATGGAAATGTTTATGTAGAACTTACCCATCTTACACACACCAAACTCCCATTCTGGAGGTCTATCACAGAAACCAGAACAGCAGTCCTTATTCTCCTTACAGTGGTTATACCATTCCGGTTGACAATCGGATTCGACAGAATATAGTCCACACAGGACAAATAGAATCACAATCAAAATGTTCATTTTTTTTCACATAAATTCGGATCTGTTTCAATATTTTCTCATCTTCGAATCACATACACCTCACTATGATTTTAATCTCGTCGTATTATTTCAATGTGCGCAATAAGATAATCCACAACAAAATCAAAATGCGTATACGTTCAACCGTTCAATCGCAGAATGACTGAATTGTTTACGCGTGGTACATAAACGAGAAATTGAAGATTGTGCGATAATTGTATTATTAAAGACACATCGTTTGCTAAACCTGTTTCTTGTGCTTTTGTTAATTTTCGGGTCAAGAACACGTAAAGCGTACGGTACATAGTATCCTTAATGTAACAAACAACGAATGTTGTCATCGAAAAGCTGTTGAACTCTAACGGAGTGATAGTTCAACGACTTAAAATCTGATGATCTGATAATTATAGCTCGTAGTGATACTCTCAAGCTGCTAATTTGCGACAAAACAAGAGAAATATTTCCGTCAAATTTGAAACTTGAACTCAAGTTTTGACCGATTTTTAACTCAGCTTTAAAAATGACTAAATGCTAAACGTTTGTCTTACACTACGTTTACGTCACGGAGTGTTGTTGTTTCAAATTCGATAAACCTTACATCTGTTTACTATCATCGGATCATGTTTTTCGACCTGGATTTATACGAAATAACAGAACGCTCGACTCATGGTCAAAAATAGTCTGGCAATCCAGGTCGACCTGAAAAACTAGGTCAAAATCCAGGTTAGGTCCTCTTTTGACCTCGTTTATTTTTAATCTGTTTTTTGTGTCAGATCTGAATGAATCCAGGTCGACCCGACCAGATAGTACACCTTACACAGATTCGTGTGAACATTATTTTTCATGGCTTGATATTTGTTATAATAATCGTTAAGTTACACACGCACTTAAACGGAGAGATCAACGTTTTGTCTATTTACTTAAATCACGCCTTCATTCTTTTGTGTAAAGCACACGTGTCGAGTAAACGGAGGCAAAACGGAATGGTTTTTCAAGTGCGATAACAAATTTGTTATCGATCGATACAATCAACCGTCATACAACTTACAAACACAACACTGCAAAAATAAGGACGCTCTGGAAGATCTGGACTCATTACCCGACACATTTTAAAATTCAAAATCAGTTTTAAATTAGACCAGTAGGAAGTGTGAGGGTTTATCCTTTCACTTTTACGTTTGTAACACGTCGAGTTTGATTCCTTGAGTAAAGCGAAACCATTTGTGAAGCCAAATCAAGAATTAGCGAAAAAGAAATCTGTTCGCAGGATAGATTGAGTCAAACGAACCCAATCTTGGTGGGACTTTTCCCCGTTTAGTAATCACAAATTCCAGTTTAAGCCCAAAGTTGAGCAAAATCGGTCTAGCGGGCCCGCTCGAACTAGTGCTATTTTCGAGGTAAAGTTGAGGTTTCTCTTGCTCGTACAAAATTTATAAATGGTACAAATGAATTTGTTCGCAACACCAGTCCAGAAGAGAAATGGTCGAAATTGGATCACAGAATCAGAAATTAGAGCCCATACCGATCACCGGCATTGGCCAGGCACACAACACTGTGTTCATACAATGTAGAACTTGAATCTCCATATATGGGTGACCCCGACGCGATTTTAGAATAATTCAAGTCGACCTCCAATGTCGACCTCGGATTAATTTTTCCCGTCAACCTTCAACCGAAGTTCATGTTACCCTTGAATATTTCGGCATTCCGACTGATGAAATTTTTCCATTGCCGACTTCTGAAAAACATTTCATTCTGACAATGAAAATTATTTTGACCAAATTGAACTCACTTTGCAAACGTTACAAAGAGTTCAACCATACACTGCGCCGAAGGCCAATTTGCACTTAAATCACAACACGAAATTAAGTGGACAGCACACGCCCTCGAGGCGTCATAAATTGAAAACTTCGTTTCGACCTTCATCTCGTCTGATTTTTGCATTATTGAAATCAAGGTTGCAATAATGACAACATTTCAAATTGTGTTTCGAAACGTGTACTTTGTCACACCATTGCCAAATTTAGAAACAAATTCTCTTAACAATAAAGCTACAATCATCTACAGGTATCGATAATTGCCGAATCGTTCAATTCAAATTGAATAAATTTTCATTTTTGGCAAAATGTCTGCTAATTAATTTTGCGAAAATGGCAAGTTGCATTTTTTATTGCTCATTAAATATCTATGAAATTGTTAATTATAATTAAAAAGATGAAAATTTACTCACAGAACAGTTATGCAATACGTTAGCTTCGAAAGGAGACTTGTCTTGTTCCAGAGGAGGCGGAGGTTTGGTTGTCCCGGGTTAACTTTGACACTGGCTTGGAGCGGTGGACACAATTTTCTCAACGAACAACAATTTGAATCTGTTATAAAAACCAAATTATAAAAATTGCCACATTTTCGTTTTATTTTTAGCTGGCCCATTGTCTCGATTAGGTAATTGGCTCAGATTGTTCCTCTCGGGTTTTTCTTTTCTGGCACCTTCGTCATTTAATTGAATCTTTGTAATAAGAAAAAGGTAGAAAATGTAATCCGAAAGAGCCAGAGAAAAACGATGACCAAATCCCTAATAGAGGAAATTAGCGCAAACAACTAAAAATGAAAACTTTCGAATACCGGAATTTATACAACAAGCCACTTGACAAAGTGTTATTAGAATGAGTGATTCGGATTTACTTTGTGAGATTTCAAAAACAAAACTTGTGAAAACCAATTTATTATTGAAACACTAGAGTACAGTACCACCGCACAATAAGACTTGAATTCAATTTTAAATTTTCTATCTGACTATCGAAATTATCAACGCATCATCGTCAAACCTTTACATATGGTTCAAATATATTCAAATTAAATTGTTATTGTCTCAACACCTGTATTAGATCGGTAAAAGAATATTAATTATTCAGATATTCAGGTATTGTTTGCGCGCGTTTTAATCTATCGATACGTTGAGGTAAGCGGTCTGGTCTTTTTTTCGAAACCCGACCACAGTCCAATCAAAATTGGGAATTCAAAACCGAGCTCCACTAATCCGGACGCAAGTACTGTAAGTATCAATTTGTGGGAATTTGTGATGCTTTGACTTCAGGAATAACGTAATTATTGTAATCTTTCAGTCTAAGGAAATATTCCGTTCAAATTGCAGAGACAGAGACAGGTCTATTCGGGTTTATGGTTATATGTAGCAATCCATGACCTTGTTCCGTGACCAACAAACCAAAATATCTCGAAATCCTTTGGTCTTTTGCTAGAGCATGTTTGGTTCATTCGAAAGAGGATCACTATCATATCAGATAAGGTTCCACGAAGGTTGCTCTAAGAAAAGTTCCACTGTCCCACCGATTTGAGCTAAGTATTTCAAGACCTAGTTTGTTAGTAACGGAACATGGTCAGATAATTAGCCATATTTAGATAGATGCCAGTGACATCGGTGTGCCAATAGTCTGTAAAAGGCTACTAGCACCTGCATGGGTGGATTAACCCATGGAAAATTCGGTACCGTGCCCATATGGCACTGAGAAAATGTGACGTTGGATCAAGGTTTTGAATGGACAGTAATTGTCTGATGATGAAATGTGCAGTATTTTAAATATTTGGGGAAAAATCTTCTTTGCGACGCTCGAATAACTAGTTTACTCAAGGTCTCGTCAGTACTCATTACCTAAAGCATTAAGGTTTTGCTTTGTAAAAATTATTGCATTGGATGAGGAACAATACTAAGAACATCAAGAACGTCAACCTTTGCAGAAGAATGACGTTGAAAACTATGCTTTGCTATACCTTTTAATTCAAATGTCTTATAGGACACTGAAGTATTATTAATCATAATTTTGAAGCATCGAATCTGCTGATCTTTCCAAACGGAAGATTTACCGTGATCATCCGAAGAAACTGAAACTAAATGAAATCAAATCGTCTTGGTAAGCATGAATCGGTTCTGGATTGGGCGAAGTTTTTTTTTTATTTACCTCTCACCGAAGAGAAATTTCTGCTCCCCGTAGAAATAGAAAGGTATTGGCCTCAAGATTTCATTTGACCTATGCTGAAGTAGAGGGAAATAAAGCCATGTCTAACAAATTATTGCCGTACGGAATGTTAGAGGGGCTGGCATAGTAGTGAAATTGTTGTCTACGCTGAAATTATTTTGCTAGCTCGCTCGCAATCACTTCCTTTGAAGTTCTCTATATTAAAACGAACCGCACATTTCTTCTCACCTCATAAGAAAACCGTTTCAAAATTCTTGGAAGAAAATGTAATGCTCGTTAGCATCTCATTCTTACGAACTTATGATGTTCAAATAAGAAAATTGGAGCTGAGATACCGTTTGCCAGTGGTGCTGAAAGTCTTAATCGGTGCCCCGGGTGCACTAAAGACCAATAGCACCGGCAAAACAAACTCTCCATCCATTTTTACCATATGACAGAGAATTTTCACAAGTAAAATATAAGTTTTTGTTAATTTCTACAAGGAATCGACGGAGTTACCATCAGGGTGCCAAAAGTCACTTCGTTAATGGAGTTACCGTTACATTTTATTGATTTTGGTAGTTATTGGTCGAAATCGAGCGAAAATAACGATAAAGATTCCAAAATATTTGTAAAAGGAAAAATTGGATGCTGCGAAAGTAATCCATTGCGTGAGGGATCATTTTATGATAAAAACAAACTCACTTGTGCGTTTTTGACAAAGGATGAGCATATCCGAGCCGAAGACGAGGTATGTAAATACAAAACATCGAAAAACAGTTACCGAAACAATTCGCTCAAAGACACACGAGTGCTTTTGCCATAAAATTGATGAATTACGTAGCAGCATCCAATGTATTCTGGTCTACTGCCTGCCACATTCGAAAGTTGAACATTACATAACAGTGTGCCCCATACGAAAATGATCCATTCCATATGGAACATCTTAGGTTTATTTTCCATAAAATTTTATGTGAAATTCAACTTTTGCAAGTGATAGAGGCAGTAAACCAGACAACATTCGACGCTGCTACGTACTTCAGCTTCAGTAATTCTGTATGTAAACCTGCATTCACCTTCATGCAGACACCACTTTGGATTCTGTACGGTGTTCGACGGCTAAAACCGTCCTCGAGCTCCAATACAAAAGCTGTAGAACAAACGTTTTTCGTTGGTGGCTTATGCGAAAGTCCCTTTACGAGCGAAGCGAGATACTATTCCCTATCTCCAGCTCATTTCGTAGATTCCATTTGTTTCTGAATGAAACTCTTAAGTGACCTGTCCATCATTAAAAGTTGTCCAGTCTCTGCACATGTGATATTCAAATCAGTTTCGCCAATCAAACGATTGAATATCGCAAGCGAATCGTCACACTCAAAAAGACAACGAACAAAAGCCTCGAACATGTCAATGCCAAACATCTTTATTGATCAGAAAAGAAAAACGCGAACATATAGCAGTAGTGTGTTGCACGTATACACGCCCCATTCGATTTCAAGTTTCAGTATTTTTTTTTGTATTTCATTTATAATCATCGTTACACGCTACCTCTGGTTATAATATGGTTTAAAAGAAACGACAACAAATTCGTTTAAGCAGATGGCATACACTTCAATCGTTCAAATGCAGCCTTCTCTAAGGCCTCACGATGATCGGGATGTGCGATTTGAATGAGTGCATGGGCACGTTGTCGAATCGATTTACCGAACAGGTACGCAATGCCATGCTCCGTTACAACATAATGAACATGGGCTCTCGATGTTACGACACCAGCACCTGTAAAAGGTTGATTCAGAACAGTTAGTGAAACGAAGAGACCGGAGCAGTTGGTTCTTCAGCATTCACAAACCTGTTTTCAATGTGGGCACAATTTTCGATTCGTTTCTCTTCGTGACCGATGGAATGGCAATGATTGGCTTTCCTTTGCCGTCGAAACCTTCTGCGGCTCCACGAATAAAATCAACTTGACCACCGAATCCAGAGTACATTCTCGTTCCAATCGAATCGGCGTTCACTTGTCCCGTCAAGTCTGTTGAGAAAGTAGTGTGACGCTTAGCAATTCAGGCTTGGGTCTGAGAACATTTCGAATGTACGGAAAACTTTTACTCACCAACTTCCAGAGCTGAGTTAATGGCAGTCATTTTCGGATTTTTCGCAATAATACCGACATTGTTTACGTACGCAATGTCCAGCATTTCTGGAAGAAAGAAGAAGATTGAATCATCAGTCATCCGGCCGTCAATAGCTCGCCCACGACGCTCAGGTGTCTCATATTACCAATGAACGGATTGTTGTCGACGAAATCGTACAGTTTCTGTGATCCAATCAAAAATGAGCCGACAATGCGTCCCTTGTGAATGGTCTTCTTAGCATTCGTAACGCATCCATTCTTCACTAGATCCACAACACCGTCAGCAAACATCTCCGAATGGATGCCCAAGTCCTTGTGATTGTGCAAAGCGCTCAGAACGGCATCCGGAATGTTACCAATACCCATCTGCAATGTGGCACCGTCTTCGACCAAATTCTCGGCAATGAGTTTTCCGATTTGCGTTTCTTGGTCCGTCTGTTGCTTGTGACCATGTGCCGGTAGCGGTTCGTCAACGCATGTAGCAAAGTCAAAGTGCGATTGATGGATGATGGAATCGCCGAATGTACGTGGCATTCGTTTGTTGATTTGGGCTGCAAGAATTTGGTAAAGAATTTCGATTTAGTGGTATGAACGGAGCGTTCGACAAACTTTAAATATCCGAGTTACACAACGGAAGATAAAAATGAAAATGCTTAACTGTTTCATTTGTGAACTTATGGTAATGTCTCTAGTATCCTAATGAAATTGATGAAAATTCGATTGAAAGTAGTCCGCTCGGAAAACACACACTACACACAACTCACCAACAATGCGTTTTGAGTGCATCAAAGCTGCACGGACACAATCAACACTTGTGCCTAAAGAGCAATAGCCATGTTGATCTGGAGGCGATACCTGCAATCAAATATAACAAAAATTGAAAATTCCATGTCGTCGTTCGTGGACGCATTCAACAAATTCACACTTACAGATATGAGAGCCACATCCGGGCAATAAATCTTTTTGTGGAACAACTGAGGAATCTCATGAAGAAAGATTGGCACACAGTCGGCACGGCCTTCGGCTACCGCCTTTCGAACGTTACCGCCCATGAAAAAGGACGTGGAGCGGAAAACTTTCTCCAGATCTGGATCGGTGTATTCTGCCTTACCCTCTGTGTGCATAGCACACAGCTTTACATCGCGCAAATTGGCATTTCGGCCGTGCTCTGCCATTGCCTTCACTAGGATGGTCGGAGTGGCAGCAGCGCCTTGCATGAAGACGGTATGACCTGAAATAAGAAAATATTTTACGATCAATTGAGATTTGCTTGGAACTTGAAAGTAACTTGGAGCAACTTTGCTTCCGTGACGGTTCTAACAAATTTGGTTAGAGTTTGACACGTTCTGCGTGACGCAGGTTGAGGGGATCAACAATTCCATAAAATAGCATGGCGTCCTGGCGTCGTTTGTGTACGGTTCCTCACTAACAAGGCTACATACACTGAGGAGGTCATGCCATCTGCCATTTTTTCAGGTAAATGGTGTCACACCTCTCCTATACAAAAAAAAATTCACCACAGCCGAGTTTGTATGATGTGGTGGAATTTTTGCATGAAAAGTGCTGTGTCAGCCGATTACCTGTTTGGCAAGACCTCCTTGCTTAGTATCTCTGTATCGTATGAAACTTATTGTCTTAGTGCTTTGTGGAGTTGCTTAGTGGCGTTCACACATTTTTGGTTACAATTGAGTCTTGAAATACAAGAAATACAAGGTCTGCAATTTGGGGCAGGGAAATCAAGGGTCGAAAATCTCTCTACGCAGCCAACTTGAAACCAGTCTGCTTCCTTGAGACGAACGTTCCGATATAATAAAGCGGCAGCCTGGTCTTATTGTGATTTAGTGTTACATAAGATGTAAGGTACTAGTTTCGCCTCACCGACTTCGGATTTTTGGCATCAGAGCAGCCAGAAGACAACATGGAAAATTTGGTGACACTGTAGAAAATGCATAGACTCAACATTACGAATCAGCCATTCTCAATCAGCTTTCTAGCAATCTCACAGAGTTTGCTTACAAAATACGTAATCGGACAGCGAACGTTGAGAATTTCATTGCGTTGCAGCGTTATTCAGTCTTATGAAATTCTCAAGGACTTCGATCCGTCAAATTTTTTGAACAAAGTGAGGTTGATGCTTTGACCGTTGATACATTGACCTCAGTAGATTGACAACACCAAATCCCCCCTAAATATTCCATATCACCCACTACTTTTCTCCATAATGTTTCCTTATCATCTCTCTGCATATACAAGTGCTGTTCAAACAACTTAGTATCTACAGCCA
>JANTFA010163670.1:0-10146 GCA_026413405.1 Phytosciara flavipes
CATTTTTAGTGACTGTGCTGTAATTTACATGTAAACTCCAGAGGCTACTTGATTCACTTACCACCTTAACAGAAGTTGTCTTTGATATGTACAGTTGCTACAACAGTACAATGTTCTGCAGTACGAGGCAGAAAGGAAGACTGCTCACAATAGCGCAGCTAGTAAAAAACGATCTTTTAAGAAAATAAACTTTACAATAAAGAAGAGTCATCTACTTTATCCATTCGCCATTCTTAAAGTTCCCGAAATACATGCCGCGTAGCGATTTTGTTAGTTGGGAGGGTGAAAGCTTGACTCATTGAAAATTGAATGAAACCAAATTCTGTCGAGCGTTGAATGAATCATTTTTTTCGCATTTCTATTATCATACAAAGTCATACTTATGTATCGACCTTTTAAATATTTCTAGAAAATTATTTAATTAGACAAACAGCACTTCCATTGTACGCTCTAGATGTGGAATGTATGTCTGTGTGAATCATTTGTTTTGTCTACGCTATGTAAGAGTATGTGATACAGGGATTTACACGTCCTATTTTTGTCTCTTGTGATATCTGAAAAAAAAGTACGCAACTGCAAGGTGCGTTGTTGAAGACCATACCATTTAATTTGCTTAGAACACTACCAAAGTTTTGTGAAATGCCTAGCGCCTTAATCTTCAAAACTTTCAGAAACGGCAGACGTGTCGCAATTATATTCAGTCAATTTGTTACTTCGTTTGTTCGAAGAATTCCATTTTGTTCAATTCGGTGTCTTTTACTTCATTTGTTACAACACAAATTTTTGTTTATAATGGAACGCTATGCCGAGCTATTTGCTTATTACGCTCATCGTTGTCGATAACAGATGAATTTTCCGTTCAGAAAGAGTAAGTCAGAGTTGATTACTATTCGAAATACAGTTCAAGTAGAAGTCGTAGAAGTCAGGGAATGTATATTAGTAGAGGGTATCGCCGATTCATACAAATGGAACAGCATTTTCACTCGGCGATACCCTCTAATATACATTCCCTGATAGAAGTAAGCATTTTCACACACATGTTCCGCTATCAAAATTTTTCAACAAAAATTTGTTCCCAGAGTTACCACTATTAAAACTCAGTCGTCCCCTCACTATAGTGCATTCGATTCGATCTAATATAATTTATGAGTTAATTTTTGATGAGCGAAACCATAAAATTTTAGTTTAATATGAATTCGTACACCAGACTTTTATTTTTACATAATTTATCCTTATCAAGAAAAGACATGGGTTTTCGAACTCGTTACTAATACATCAAATGTTCATAGAAACAGAGTTTTCATACATTTTGCTGCCAGCTGCCAAATTGACGATGTGAAAAACCACTGAGATATCAGGATGTAGTGCTATACAGTTACAGTATAAATAAGGCGGGCTAACGGGTCAAATCTGACCCGAATTTTTTTCATTCGAAAGTTCGGGTCAGGAAAAAAATCGACTTCGACCCACTCGTTCTCCACTAATGATTATCAGCTTGATATAACCGAACCCTTTGTTGTATTACAGTAACGAATCAATTTCCAATTAAGGCTTGTTAGCTTGAGAAACGAACAACCAGAAATTACTGATTTCAAAGAATTGTTGTTAGTTCTAATTGATTTACTAAGTTCTAATGAAAAATTGTGAAAGCAACTGATGGTGTTTTTTGTGCCAATTTTCGCAAAAACTGTAAAAAGTGCACCAGCAGTTGCTAATTTTTCAAAATTCACCATAAGAAGTTTCATGTACATGTGAACTTCCTCAACTTGAAAACTGTTATATACTCTTATAATTAGGAGCAATTTCACTGAAACTAATTTGCATAACCGTCCGTTTTTTTAAATTTCATTAAAAAAATCTCCGCCTTGCAGATGACATCATCCTAATGGCAGCTGATCTAGACCAAGCTCAGATCATGTTAGAACAGTCAAACGAGGAGTCAAGCAAAGTTGGTCTCAAGATGAACTCATATTATCGAAGAACAAAGTAATGACAAACATTAACGAAGGCAAAGTCAATAAAATTGGTGACACTGTAATCGAACGAGTCGACGGTTATGTGTTATGTTTGGGTCTAGACAACTAAACTGCAGAAGTCAAACTTAGAATTGGGCTTAGATGGGCAGTTTTGTATTTAAAAGCAATGTTGATATCAGTCTGAAATGTAAAGTTTTTGAGGTAATGTCCTTCCAACGTATGGAGCGGTAACGTTAAAAAAACCTCTGAAAATAAGTGCAAAGTGGCGCAAAGAGCCATGGAACGAAGTAAGCTTGAAATTACGCTTAGACACATAAAGACAAATCAATGGATTCGACAGAAAACCGAAGTCGTCGATGCCATGGAAAGAGTAGCATCTCTAAAGTTCAGTTGGGCGGGAAACATTGCTAGGAGGGCAGATGGACGTTAGACCAAAGCAATCATATGGAATGGAGACCACCGTACACAAGATCTAGAGACAGATCACCAGAGAGGTGGACGAACGGAATCACTAAATTTTGAAAAGAAAATGACTTACAAGAGAACTGGCAACCAGTAGCAATGGATCGTTCAATATGGAAGAAAATTGCGGTGATTCCTACGTTCAGCAATTTATTCAAAAAAATGGACGAAAACGTTTGATGCGTAAGACCGCTCATAGGCTGAGGAAGAAGAACGAGAAGAAGAAAATCTTAAGCAACAAAGACCTCCCCTTTCTGTCATTCATTAAAGCTTGTCATAAAACAATCTTTTTCATAAACATGCATTCACCTCGTCGCCCATCATAGCCATAAACAATTGGTTATTATCAAAAAGACTTATAAACGGGCAAAAAATTAAGAAATGCGATCATTGCACTCCTCATGTATCCATTGTCATCTCCCATGTCTTCGCGCAACAATTTTTAAAGAAAAAAAATATTTTTTTCATTATTCTTTTCTCGTGAGCTTGTACCCATTTGGCTATTGTATTTTCGGCTCTTGTTTAATTGTGTAAACAAAACCGAATAAAACAATTCCATCCTGCAATTTCATATTATTATTTCCCAAAAACATAAAAAGAGTACGAAGAAAATTCCATTCATGCGCATTACAACGATATATAATTCAAAAAAAGCAGTCTAACCGAAAGTTGATAGAACGCTTCATCCAATGTCATTAACAATTTGTTCCTCTTGTGAATTCTTCCACAAATTTGCGAAATTCAGTTATCTTTGGCGCGTGGTCAAGTAAACGTCGTGTGCGTTGTAACAATTTCCAATTTGTATGTTTATAACTTACAAGCAGTGGTGGAAATTTATCTTTTTTGATTATATTTTCGGTTGATATTTTTTTTTTGAAATCGAAGTTCGAATAAATATTGTTTTTGATAACAAAGTACCTGTTAACAGTTGTAAAGCAGAGATAGTAGAATACTCTCGGTCAACTTGAAGAGAAAACATTTGAACTAAAATTTCCCAGTTAGAAAAAACAATTGAATTGAATTGGCATTTTGGAGTTCTTGAGTCTTGATCTTATTGTTTATGATTTTCCTGCACAAGGTGTATCAATAGTAGTCGTATAGAGCGGACCGGGTTGATGCTAACGGTTTTTTCATCATTCCATTTCTTTGTTGCTTCAATTCTTTCTCGGTGTTTTTAATTTTCCATTTATTTATTTGATTTTTATGTTAGTGATGATGATATTTAATTGCGTTTCGATGTGCGATTGTTTATTACACAATTAAATAAATTATCTAATTATAAAATGTGTTGAAACCGAGAGATAGAGAGACTGGGTGGAATATTGTTCTGTTTGTGTTATAATCCGGTTAAATTTGCGATAATGATTATGTTCTGAATTGTAAATTTTGTTTCGTGTAATTTTATGTATATCAACACTATTAGTTCGGTGGTGTTTGTTTATTTATTAAAGACACACATTCAATAACCGCGGGTGTACGAGACGACATTCAAATATACCGACGCAGTATACCATAACGGTCTTAATCGGCATCTTAATATGCTAAGCACAGTAACCGAGAACGGAGAACAACCAAATTATTGAAAAGACGTAAGTTTATGTTAGAGGCTGAATTTTTTTTTCATGTGCATTTATATTCACGGCGGGCTTGAAAAGGTCCATTCCATACCTCATCGGTTGTGCCCATCAAGTGTTATTTTGATAGAGCGCACCTCCAGGGTTTTAATAATCACAAAAAATTAAAATCGGGTCCCTGGTGAAATTTTGAGAACGAACGATTTTTTGAAAAATTTTGCACCCTCGGTGAACTTTGGCTACTGCTACGCTACATCGCGCCAGGGCGACTGTTTTTCAATGAGACTGTAGTTGTTAGTTAGTCTGAAGTCTAAGCTTTTCAACGATACCAAATAGTCTTTTATATGTGTTTCGATAAGTATATTTTCGAGACGAGTTTGGTCGTCCCACTCAAAAGATTTAGATTGGGCATATACAATTTCATACATTAAAACGATTTAATGACAATTTACCACTTATTTGGTCGAAATTCACGAAATCCTTTCATCGAAATTTCTCATTTTAACAGAGGTCTGAGCACAAGAAATTCATAGAAATCAATATTGTAAACAACTCCTTCGACCCTATGTTTTGTTTAAATTAACGTAGAATAAGTCTACGTTGCATCCGACCTAAGGAGAATTAGACTGAAAAGTAACCGAAAATGTATGAAATTGTATGTATGACAGGAAGTTGTTAAAATATTACCAACGACTTGCTAATATGTAGATGGATGCTTGAAATTTCCATTTTGTTGTCTTAATCCTGTCAAATTGTATGACAGATGTCTGGCATGTTTGGTATCGTTACAAAGCTTAGACATCAGGCTAACTAAACAACAATAGTCTCATTTGGAAACAGTCGCCTAAGCGGGATGTTCACCGGGGGCAAAATATTTTCAAAAATCGATAGTTCTCAAAATTTCACCAGGGACCCGATTTTAATTTTATGTGATTATTTACCCTGGAGGTGCCCTTTACCAAAATAGCTAATAACATTTGATGAGCACGACCGATGAGGTATGGACTTTTTCAAGCCCACCGTGTACCCTAGATGTGTTAAATCCACCCCTCTCATCCCACATCTTGTTATTGTTCATCGTGTCGAATTTTTACAACACACATGTGTTCCATTTCAACCATAAATTTTTAATGAAAATTTGAAATTTTCTATCACTTCGGAAATATGCTAACTATTTCTGGTTTATGTAAACAATTCGATTCCGTTTTCAGATGTTTAATTTTTCTGTTATTATTGCTATATTATATTCAATATCATTTGGAGCATTAAATATTTCTTACATGATCCCATATTGATATCTTAGTAGGACCGGTAATGTGAAAAAGAAAAAATGGGTTCAGCATGCCAAATATACATAACTGCTTCCAAATTGTGGTTTTAGCCGAGTGGGATTATAGCCTCTTGTCTTCTCGGCTCTGACTACAATTTTCCCATTTGGCAGAAACAACAATCTCGACTTAGAACTGTGTGCCGGTTTCAGGTAATGAGGTCGGCGGCCAGCTGCGTCAGAAAATAGGTCGTCGGCGGTAGCTAAATCGACATTACTGAACAAAAAATAAAATCGGAAAAACTCTAGACACAAAGCAATTCTTTCGAACAAAATCTTTCGAAAATGTTAAAGTAGCTGAATCCATTGGATGTTCATTACTAGCCCAACAATAGAAAAATTCAAAATTCGTTCGACTTGGGTGTATACTAGTCGTTGACACATATTTCTGAAATTTTCGTCGTACGAAATTGTAGCACACATGTGAGGTCACCGCATGGAAGTTTCACCGTTCTTTAAGTGTCATCAGTGCTCACTGAGCCTCTATCAATTCCAACTAGCGTTTTTCAACGGAATTTGAGACTATATTCTACATGGATGTATCACGTTGTATAAGTTGAACAAGATTCCTAATTTAATTGACGAATCAGCAGGCGAATCAATCACAAATTCCTTCTGAATCAACGCCACTTCTGCTATAATGATCTATGATAGAGCGTTGATAATTATGGCGAATATCACCGTAATCATCGACCCTCTGATGATAGATCATCTACAGGTTACAGTACTTTGCGACGTAGCCTTACTTTAGTAAGGCGCACAGTTCCATATCGATTATGATAAATAATTCGATTTTTTCCTTTCTTTTATTACATCAAAATGTTCTGTCTCGTTTGTTTGAAATGGTAAATGAAGAAATTTTCTTGCTCATTAAATGTATGCATAACACAAATGTACAACAATACCAAACACTCACTCTAACCTTCTAAGCCGAATTCAATTATTTTTTATGGTAGAATTATATACCCACTTTCGCAAGGAAATTACTTCCACTGCAAGTGAATGCAAATTAGAAAACTACAAATATGAGAACAGCGCATTGCACCACTTGTAATTGGTCAATACTTTTAATTAGACATGGGCGATAATTCCACTCATCGACCAAATTACAGTCGTAAATCGATTGGCCAAAATTTGGGTAATATTATCATAGATTACCGAAAATTGATTAAATTCGTAATGGAAACTCCAGTCGTGCGGATTGATATCTCTGTTATTCCGATATTCCTTCGTTATAGGAATCAATTTATAACTTGGGGAGCGTAGATATTTTTGGAAAATGATTTTCGAAATTTTGAGTCTGCTTCATGCTTCGATTCGAAGTTTAGTTGAGTCAATTAAATGAGAGATTGGTTATATTGTCAATATGTCCAAATTTTATGCCCATAAAATCACTATACAAACAACGGCGGTAGTGCAATTCCTCTAGCGGGTTACATAAATTACGGGACCTACTTTTGGATGAAGTTAAATGAAGTGTTAAATATATTGTTTCAATAGAATTAATGTGTGAGTGACTATTAAAACTAAAATATAGTGGGAATGTATTTCAGAACAGAGGGAATTTGATAGAAGTCGTGCCGAAAGTACAGTTAGATTTATATTTATCTCTTAGGGATTTGTGGCCATTGATTTTTTTAACGACAACTTGAACGAAACAAAAAACTATGAGCGCTGCATGAACTATTGAAGTAAAAGATTTTGTGCAAAACCAATAAGGGCTAATGACACATGTATTTCCAGATTTTTGAGCCACCCTTTCCCCCTACGTCCACATATTTCCTATACCTACAACATGGTTTGCCTCGTTTTTTCGAACCCCCTATTTTGCGGACGTCATTATTTTATGAGCCGTAACAAAAGAAGTAGCAGATTCAATTAACTGCATCGTAATTTATCACTTCTCAAAGGCTATCGTCCTAAGGCAAAATTGAATCTCCCAACTGCAAAGAAACCTTGACCAAAAACAAACAGCTCTTTCTAATCTTCTAATTTTAACTTCACCGTTCTTTGTAGCAATTATTTCGTTTAGATAAAATCGTATTTTGCCACAAAATTCGTTTTATTCCTGGGAAAATTCCAAATCTAAATTTGGTTTCAATCGAAAAGGAAATAATCACTGACCTGGATTGCGTACTTTAAATAACGATAGCAGCAACATCTTAAGTTTTACTTAATGCGGATTCTAATGGAAAGTTAGGAAGTTAACAAAAAAAAGGTTGTCGGATACTTATTTACGGTATGGTCCATATCAACACCAATTCTTTCTAGCGCTGTGGGCAAGGTATCGCCATGCAACCAGGGAACAAAGATGTGGCTTAGTACTTTATTCAACGTGCTGTATAAGAAGTTGTGTATTATGCGAGAAATTTATTTTCCAATCGAGATATTGTAAGCTTATTAGGGGCTATCCAGTATCCATGAAGTATGTACGTTCTTAGAACGGGAGAGGGTGTCTAAAATGGGCCGTTTTTGGACTTTTTTCCATACAATTTCGGCCTGAGATCTGGCTATTTTCTGAAAAAATCTTTGATTTTTCTTCCTGAGAATTTATCTTTGAGAAGTCTCAAAAAAGTCTCAGAAGAGTGAGACCGGGATTGGCTGATATTCTGTGGAAATCAATTGCATCTTTCAGGGAACTTCCCAATTAATCAGACCTGACCAAATTTCGATTTTTTAAATTAGGATCGATACTTACCGTTCATTATGTTTCGATCGGTGGTGAAAACTTAACTAAAATTCGAGGAATAGATAGCGAAGAAACTTTAAATGAAATTGAGACAATTGATTACCTTCGAAACTCAAACATAAATTTTTCCGAATTCCAACGACTCATTGTTTAAGTATTGTATGCCTCTGCCTCTGAAGTAGTGAATATTTCAAGGGAACACGAAAAAAATTTGCAATTTTATCAGCATCGTAGCAGAAGCTTAGCGAGAACATTAGTACACTTCAAGCCAAATGTAAAAGAATTTGGGAGGTAAATGTCAATGTCTGCCTGTCAGTAGTCAGTTCATAATATTGATGTAGACAAAGATTGAGAAAGACATGAACTTCTTCATAGAGAAACAATTGACAACTTTTCAACGAAAACTCTTTTCACATAACATTCAGCGCTCTTCATACGGTGACACTTGAGTTTTTCTTAAAAGTTCCATTCATTATGCATCTGCAGAATGTTCACCGTTTTCCGTTTTGAAACCATTTCAATAAGTAATGTACAAATGCCAAAGATTTTACCAGTAACACATCATCAATTAATCTTAAGCTAAACATTGAATGCAGTTCAAATCCACTAACACAATGTGCATTATTAAACGTTCAGCATTCTTGCACCGTACACTTGTGTGTCATAAAGTTCACTATTTCAGTTCCACTTAATTTCAGAAATTGAAAGCACATCAATAATAAACGAGGAACTGCAATGTTATATTGAAGACAGGTTAAAAAGACAACAGAATATGAATAGATGGTGTGTGTTTTACTACACGACAAATAGTACCAAAACATGCTAAGACTACATAGGTGAAGTATCACATCAACAAACAAAGAAAAAAGTTTTCAACGACCGAGCATTGTCTAGCTTGTATACCCCATCGTCAATCACATTTCTGTATACATACAACTAATTACTCGATGCATTGTACGGAAATTGTATTACTAAAACGTAGGTTAACACAAAAATTGCAAAATACGCTTCTTCAGCGAATGTGACCCAGAAGAATATTCAGATAAGTTCTGGAATCACATGCTGTAATGACCATACCCACTGTATACGAACGAAAAAGCTATTTTCGCAATTCCGGGCCATAATCATCTCCATGCAATGTCGTATGAAAGGCTTTTTTCTAACTAGTGCGTTAAATTTTTTTCGCACTACTGCGTTTTCAACTTTTTTCGCACGCTATAGAGTCTATCACGTTGAAGGAAGACCAATATCCAATATGTCGGACATCTAGGGCGAAAAAATACCTTCATACCTACCTTGGTGTGAAAATAACTATTTACTAACTTCCATTTAAATCGAAATTTTGCGCAATAGATGTGAAAATTGTCAACCGAAGGCGAAGGTTAGAAAAGCTAGAGATGAACAATTTGGACAAAGAATTGAACGCTGAATTTCACATGATTTCAAAATAAACAAAAACGCAGTAAATTATACAGCCAATATCACTGGGTAATCTGTAGAAATTATTCGGTCGTTTTTAATCAGCACAAAAGATTTGATTAGATAGCTCAGCGTTTCGATTTCAATATCGCGTGCTGATTGAGAAGACATTTATAATTAATTTATTGACTTGCGTGCTAATCTTATCTAAATTTGAATTGTCAAAAAGAAAAAAAAATTAACCAAAAAAGAGTTCACTACAAAATCCAATTATGATGAATTCGGGAAATTTTCAATTAACAGCATTGCTGTAAGCCCATTCAGTGTGACAAGCTTTTTAATTGAAGACGACATATACTAAAAGGAGCAATATAAAACGAAGAAAATTATTTCATTTGGCATATATTGGCTCTATAGAATTTAATTAATTCAATTTATAGTTCACAAAAGAACGACTAATGTGTCAGTTTTATTAAAATTCGCTATTGCTGTGCATTTAGATATTAGACCAAAGAAGCGATATCAGGAAGGGTGACGCATGACGCTTAAAGTTTCGATACGTAAAAATTTAACTTCAAAACTTATTGCTTAACTAAAAACAATTGCACCACAAATGGAAGATGATGTCGGTTCCATTTGTGAAGTAACTTCAACCTCGATTATCACTTACTACACGGGAACGTTTAGGTGGTCCTAGCT
>JANTFA010163681.1:0-10145 GCA_026413405.1 Phytosciara flavipes
TCTTCTTTCGAAGGCCACACCATCTGATAATTGTTGAGGAAACACAATCATTTATGTTCGGATTAAAATTGAAAACTTGAAATGAGTTTTCGGTGTTACTTTTAATGTTATTTAATGATGGTCCCCTCATCCGGAACATTGTTTTAGAAAGCTTGTGTTTCGTGTAATGTTTGTCGATTTGTCTTTCAAATTAAAGATCCTTATTTGGTCGGAGCTGTCACAATACTCTGATGGTTTCGATCAAAACAAAGCTTTGTGGCTCTTAGGTTCGGTGATAGACAGATTCTATGTCTAGCACCGAGTATAAGAATCTCGTGTTTGACATACGAAGTAGTTAGTCTCAGTGCTAGTCAGAGCATTGGTCCAACATAAATGTTAGTGTTATCAATCTTATTAAGTGAACATCGTAGAACTGAAACAAAACGGGATCAACTAAACATGAGACTGAAATTCAATGAGCAATTTTTCGGTGCTCGACCAACAGATAGAACGCAGGTGCATGCACACATTCCACGAATGAATCGTTATAGTGATTGCAGGTCAATACTGTCTACCGATCTGAGTCTATTATTGGATCATTGTCATTCATTCAGGAGCAGAAGTTTGCGAAAGACACATTTGCAGATGTATATTAAAGAAGTCAAACAATCCGCTGAGGATAATCTTCTTGTCACTGTTTCAAACTGAGAGTGCAATGCATTTTTAGATTTCTGTTTTCAATCTTAAAATAATGCCAAATCTCATCAGGCCATGGTGACAGTGGCAAAGAGAAGAACAACCTCAAGAGGCTACTTGTACCTTTTCGCACTTACATCTCTAGCGAATCATAAGCGAAATGTAAGACAAAAAATTACTTGCATTATTCACTAAACATGCTAGCACACGGGGGAAAGGGGCAGTCCACCACTAAAGCTGGGTGAGCCAACAAAACCATGTTTATGAAACATGAATTTTTCATAACTCCGCATCAAATTGGGTCGAATATAGAAGGACTGAACAAAACGGTCACGACGGTCTTTCTTTCATGTGAAGAAAAGTGCAGGAAGATTTCCGAGACATGACGTTCAACAACAAAATGTCTCAAATGCTCTATCCAAAGTCAACTACCAGAATCTGTTGGAACCACTCGTGATGAGTTTATCAGATGGTAAACGTGTTGGTTGATGGAATGCTAACATACTACATTAAGTGATACTGTCGCCTTCAATAGCTCGTTGTTAATGTTGGCTGAACTAACAACATAATTTCGTCGTTCATTTTGGACATCCACAAGAAGGGAGGGTATACAAATTCGGACAGCAGTGGACAAGGTAAGAGGATGCCAAAAATCACATCTTTTAGGTGTGCGCCGATCGGAAAATCTCGGCGGCGGCTAGCCGATACTGTAGACTTCGGCGGCGGCGCACAGTTAGTGATTTTCGTCGGCGGCAAATTTAAGAGCCATCGAAAATGAAATTCAAAGAACTATTTTTTCGTGTTTGACCAACAGATAGAATGCACCGTAGAAAGAAGCGAAACAAACGTTTCGAAATGAAAGACACAAATACAATGCCATTTTTCAGGTCCGTAGCTAGAAACTCATTTTGGAACTCTTCAGGATGGGCTCAGAGCCGAAAGAAATATTTTTGTATGGTGAAATTTAATAAAAACCGGTTTTTTAGATATCTCAGGGTGGACTCAGCCCACTCAAGTCTTAAAAATATGCCACATGCGTCAGTGGCAAAGAGACCAACAACCTCAAGAGGCTATCCTTGTTTCTTTTTGCACCTACTTCTCTAGCGAATCATAAGCGAAATGTAAGTCAAAGATTTACTTTCATTATTCGCCTTATTCACCAAACATGCGAACAAACGCTGGATAGTGGTAGTCCACCACTAAAGCTGGATAAACCAACAAAAACATGTTTAAGTGTACACCTTGTACATTAGTTTGGTTCGAATATAAAAGTACTGAACAGAACGGTCACGACGGTCTTTCTTTCATGTGAAGAAAAGTGCAGGAAGTGTTAACAACAAAATATCTCAAATGCTCTATCCAAAGTCAATTACCAGAATCTGTTGCAACCACTCGGGATGTGTTTATCAGATGGTAAACGTGTTGATGGTGTTACAATAATTCCATGGTAACGCGATAATTCATGGATATGGAATGCTACCATGCTGAACTACAGACATAATTCAGTGTTTTATTTTGGACATCCACAAGGAGAGAGGTTATATGAATTTGGACAATAGGTGACAAGGTAAGAGGGAACTAAAACTCACGTCTTTTAGGTATTTGTCATTTATGGACAACTCCCTTTCTTCAAGAAGAAACTGATGAAAAGCGAGCTAACAACTTTCTTCTTTAAACGAGGAAATGCCGCTTTAATTCTTGAAAATTTTTAGAGAGAACACAGCCAGAAAATATATTAGACATCTTCGATGCGCTGTAAGCTGAAAGGCAATATTTAGATTAATGAAATGCAACTAAAAAACCACAAAAATCGCATCGATTGATTAATTAAAACTCTTACATCAAAAAATGATCTGCCCAAAAAAGGGAGTAACCAAAACCGGTAAACTGAAATTCTTCCTTGAATTCACGCTAAATAAAGTATCGAGTTTCGGTTATTTAACAATCAATCTCTGTTTTTTTCTCTCGGTTATATTATTCCTCGAATAACTAGGTTACGTACAGTTATATATCAGAATGTTCGAATGCAAGGAATATTTTTGAATCTAAAAAGGATATTGAAATGTATTCTTTTATGATGCATTATACAGTGGTTAGATAAAGAAGTTTCCTTATGCACCAAAAAGTATTATTATTATTTTATGCATATTACAATAAAGCGCCTTCTTCTTACGGAACATATGCCATAAATTTATCAAAAAAAATTTATAGAAAAAACCCAAGCATCTGTTAAAGTGTGCGCTTTTCTTTGCTTATATCAGAAAAAAATAACCCAAATTGAAATAGAAGGTAATTTGAAATTGATTATCAAATTGGTGTATTTGAATAAAACGAGCGAAAAAAAATTCCTTCAGTTTTGTTAAGTTCTACGCAATTTGAGTTGTCGGAAATATGAACGGAATATTTCCATTGTTTATGTACAGGGAAAACTAGTCTGAATTCACTCATTGAAAGTTGTAGAGGTATAAGAACGGTCAACTATATACTTGGGGATCATCCATAAATCCCGTCCACTTTGGAGTGTGACCTCTGTTTTATGCTTACTTTACTTTATCTACGCTACAGCCGCTTATTGGCTCTGGCCTGATTGAGAATCTGGTTCCAACGTTGCCTGTCCTTCGCTATACTTTGCTCGACACCATCTATCTATTTGATTTTTAACTGCCCTTAGCTCTTCTGGATCATTTCGGAATAACGTAGAGGAAGCTCTGTTATTATTCATGTGTGCTAGATGCCTACCTTCACCGTTGGACTTTCACCACCTCCACTATATCCGGTTCATCAGAATGACCGTCCGAGATTCGCATTCATAGATCAGAACTGGATGTGGTATGAGCGTTTTGTAAGTTTGCGTCTTATAAGCTATAGGAAAAGTGTGGACAAGAGGGAGGGGGCTCTGAAAATCTGTAAATAGTGATGATCCCTTACCAACAAAACCAAGTCTAATTTCATTCAAAGAATCTCATGAGAGAAGATTGATTTCCGAACTGTCAATAACAATTGATTGTATTCGTCCCTTTCAATGGCTCAGATCACTCGCTGAATGAAACGACAACCGTCCATCGCTTTTGTTTAGATTGCAATGTAATTCAATTGCATTCTTTTAATTTTTGTTGTTTATCACAAACGTGTTCTTTCCATCTTACACTCACTGCGTGGCGGCTCTATACCAAATAAACTTGATTAGGAGAGAGACTACTTATCCTATGAATGTCGATCGTTTTCCTTTTTACAAATAGAGTAACTCCGTTCAACTTGTCTTTGTTATGATGTAACCAGGGAAATGATAAAGAGATGGAACTGCTCCGGTGCTGCAGAGCAGCACCATCTTTTTATACTTTTTCCGCACGCATCCTGTCTGTTATTTTAGTGACAATTGCAACTTTTTTAGCGGAGTTTTGTTGATTCTAAACTCACTCTTGAGGACTTATAAGAATTTTAGCATCCTAAGGATCATTGGGTTGAACGATGTCATTTTTTGCTGAAAAGTGTGATACGATGATGATGTATCGCAGCGCATCTAGGTAGTCTATTCCTCAACTTCTATTTCGTATGAGAGCTTCACTGTATTACAAACGATAATTTTTCCGATATCATGAGTCGACTTATTTCAATGATTAAAACTGAAAGATTTAATTGCGACCCACGTTTTCACAGATCAGAATGAAGTCACAGTCTGACCACATTTTCTCTGCGTAATGAATAGACTTAACCGAACAAGAATGCGACAATCTTCGCTGACAGTCCATTTTTCATTAAACCCATGAAAGTATCAGCAAAACTAATTACGTCACAGTATCCCGCGGAATTGAATGATATTCGGTTAGTACTTTCTAATCGACACGATAAGCTTTGATAATTGTTTGTTTACAAAGTGGTGAAAGTATAAAGTTCTAACAAGTGCGAAGGGAGGGCAGCGATAAGCTCGAATTGGAATTTCATCCCCGGAAGATATAGGCGAAAGTGGCTAATGAGACACAAACATGTCACTCCTTCTACTTTTCAAGCAATTAACAGAAAATTTACCAACTCAATTGAGCACTTTTACCCAGCTCACTAGGATATTTGCAAATGACCTTAATCCTAGCTGTAAACATCACTGAACACAAAATTAACAAGAGTAACGAATACATTCAGGATTCTTTACCAAAAAAATTAAATAAATATTTTGTATGCCATTGTTGGGAAGACAAAGGCTTTATTGCTACTGCAGCACAACTGGAGAAGATTTACCAATGCCCATACCACATATTATATTGTGCAGCGTGACGAATGTTATTCGGAAAAAAATTATTGTGTTGCAATAAAGTGAAATGAATTTCTTTTCAAGAATTTTCTATGAAGAAAGTCCTTGTTAAAAGGATGTGCTATTGCAATAAACATGAGAATGAGAAATGTTTCGCCACACTGACTATCACATTAGGGTGAATGTACCGATCCTCGGACAGATGAAAGAACAAAAATTTGAATGTAGTCCGGCTACTGGTGCGATCATTTTACAGATTCAATTCAATATTCTAGCTGCATCATAATTGCAATTGTTGAAACACTAGATAAAAATGCAGCCAACGGCAGTAAATTTCCAACGTCAAGCTTACAACGATCCACTTACACAGACACGTGTGTACATCGTTCTACAGACTAACCACTACCCCGCTCGTGTTTGACCCATAGAAAGGCGAATAAGCTCTTTGTTTGTGCAAATGGATCAGCAGGAGAAGAGCTGAAGCAGACTATCGTTGAAAATTCACTGCCTTTGGCTGTGATCAAAGTTGAAGAAACACTAATCTTGTGCACCACCAATATTATTCTATGAAATTTTTTGTTTTTCTATTTATTAAGTCAGACAACTCATGCGTGTCCAAGGATTGGTACATTCACCCTACATAATATGAGACAGTGTTTGAGATGAAAGAACATTTAAAAAGAAGTTTAAAGAAAAATTAAAGAAAAAAACAGTCGAAGGATAAACTGTAAATTTAGTAACTGCAGCATGTACAGTGAAAGAACGCAACAACCAACGGAACACAATAAAATTGTTTCGGTTAACCGAATTTACGGGAACGGCAATGTTTGTGAATGCAAGTGTCCGCATATTTTCTGGGGAGTTACGCAATGATGTTCTTTACCGTAATTCGTAGTTTATATGTTGAAGTCAAAATATATGAGGTTCACCAACTCTTAAAATTTACGGTAAGGTTTATGCAACCTCATCCAATGCATTCAATTAGATTAGAATGGGAGCTGTCTTTATTCTGATTAAAATCAGACGAGAAAAATGAAAAAAATTTATTCCACAAAGTGAGTCATTCCCTTTCTCTCATACACTGATAAAAACCTACCTTACTTCGGACATATTCGATACGACCCATGACCGAAAGAGAACAGTCACAAGCAGTAAGTACAATTATACATGTCACACTTAACGACCATACATCAGAAGACTTCATTCTGTTTATCAAGGACTACACGTATGGAGCTTTTTCGACCGGCCCTATCGTAATCCCAGAGCGACGACCTTCTGAGCCTCTTTAGATTTGAACTTATGCGAGTGTTTGACGCATGATGTAGTTACGAACCACTGCAAGCTAAACAATCATTTATACCCCGAATAGACAATTCTGTTCTTGTGGTATTTCTACTGAGACCGGTCTACACATCCTTAGGTTTGTCCACTCTACACCAACCTCAGGCTAAACAAGATAATGATCTACCATTTTTAGATGGAAAGCGCGCCAATGAAATCCTGTAAAAAAGCGGAACATTCCAGTGATAGATTCAGCAAGGTTCGAGTATTGAAAACAAAGCATCTCTGGTCTGTGTTTTCGATTTCTCGTGATAGCTGGAAGCCCCTCACATCACTTATTTAATCTAATGATCATACGTGTCGCACGATAAAATTTTTATCAATTGGGGTCATTCACATATTACGCACGCTACGACGGTGGGAGGGGGGTTTGAGAAAAGCGTATACGCTTCATACATTTTCGAAATTTTCTCCATACATTTTAGCGTACGATGGGGGGAGGGGAGGTCCAAAATTCTCAATTTTGAGAGTACGTACTTTGTGAATGGCCCCATTGATGTTTGACATCTCTCTGATTATGTCCAATAAAACTAATCAATTTCCGTTAAAAACCCTACAGCAAAATGCAAGGCCTTCCAGAAATTGTAAAATCATTTGTTATCGGCAACTATGACCAAAATGAGCGAATAGTTCCACGTAGCATTCATTATATCGAAAAGCTTATGTTGCAACACATGAAGTAGTAGATTCCCAATGAAACATAAGACGAAACACTACAAAAACAAACGAAGTATCAGATTTAACGAAAATGTCGAAATAAATCTACCGTTTCTGAAAGATTCACTTACGGCATCATGCGCTCATAATATGCATGGTATTCCCGTCCAAATGACTCACTCATTTTGTATGTCCCAAATTGCATGCGAATTAAAATTTGCATTGACTTAATCATAACCAGCAACACTCATAAATCACCATTTCCATGATCACATCTTCGTCTTCTTCTTCATTTCTTTAAACATTTGCAATATATATAAAAAAAAACCTAAGTCTCTTCGTCATGCAGAGTTCATTGAATCCAAAAATGATAGAAACGAAAATTCGGATGTGTCAAAGCTAGAATAATCTGAAATTAACAAAAAAAAAATCTCGTTTTTTAACAGTTATTTGTGTAAATACGAGTCACGAAAATAAATAAAAAAATGAAAACGTTCGTTGAACTCAAGCTCATCATCATCATCATGTTGGACATCTCACCATCACCATAAATACAAAGGTAAAAAATGAGAATACGTTACAACAGCATACACTAACATTACTCGTCGGCTTAGCAATTTTATTCGAATATGTTATACCGTTATCGAGAGCCTATATAGAAAACGTTAGTTATGTGAAATATCACACACTACTACATCGGTTGTGGTTTTGATAAGCGTGAATGAAAACATAATGTTTAATAGTCAGACACCGATAATCAGGCAGATGAAGGACCTTCCTTAAATATTTCCAACTCAAAAACTTCCAAGGATTTTAATGCATAACACATCAACGGTACATTAAGTAATACAATCGATTCATACACGTGAACCATACTCTCTCGGTCCAGGTATAATTGCCGAATAACTCGAGTAATCCACAAAAAAACACCACTTAAATGTTGAGCCTTTTGGATATAACGAAGAAGTAACTGTAATATAACAGTGAATTTGAAGTAAGCATACCCAACCAACAAACAACAACAGTTCACGTTGATATAATGAAAAGAAGGCAAGAATTTTTACGTGCAACAACGTTATACAATCAAGCCAATATCTTACTAAATATATAACGTACCTACGTGTGTCGAGAGGAAGAGGAAAACTCTCTGGTGTATTATTATGGTAGTGATTGGTTTCTTGGCGGTTCGTACATTAGAAATGCTTTCTTTCAATTCTGTTTTTTTTTCTTCTTCTTCTTTGGTTCGCCATGCGCACACATATTTTCCTCAACCTCATCTTGGGTTATTGACTTCGAATCCATAAGATATATGTGAACAACTTTTATTTACAATCATATTTTTCAGCATCTGTTTTTATGTGTAGCGTCTGACTTGTTATTGCTAAAATAAAGAAAAAAAAACTAAATCGAAGTCAAGGTATGATTCGGAGAATCGTAAGAAGATTTAACAATTCTCGTAATTAAATTCGATTTTCTTTTTCAACACTGACTGACTGCTTAGTGAAATATACCAATTGAATCTATGGTGATGAATTTTTATCTATTGGAAAAATTCTTGAATGGATTCGCAGCTGAGATCACCTGTACAGTTGTGTCTTGATAAAAGCTCAGGTTGAAGCTTGATTTCCAGCAATACATACCACGGAAATTACAAATGAATAGTTTGACTCGAAGTGACTAGATTTACTAGATCATTCAATTAGAAATTCAACACACCTCTTGGATTGAATGATGAAGACCACCTACTCAATTCTTTCAATCTTCTTTTTTCACTTCCAAATTCCAGAGCCATGGTTCTTTCAACCTTATCACCGTCGTTTCTTTCAGGGCGCCAGCCTCAATTTCGATGTAACTTCCAGATCTTGTCCGTTAATTGCTACCTTCGTAATTTCTATTCCTTCCATTTCTATTTCCTCCACATTCCATTTCGATGCGGTCATTTTCTTGTACCGCCTAACGAAAATTCCTATTCCACCCGAATATCAGCTGGACTATGGCTTTTACATCACTCTCAACACCACTGACACCGTTATATTTATCCTTTGATTCGTGTTTCTCTTCCTTATACTCTTATTCTGTGACTTCCTCGCTTTTGATTACCATAACTTTCTCGATCGTTCTACTCATTTCAACAGTCGTTTCATAGCTTCCCATTCAAACGTATCACAATTGCCTTCTCATGACTTTCTCGATTGTAACTACCACGACTTCTTCGACTGCATCACAAATTCCTGCAGTCGTATCGTGGCTTCCTGTAAAATCGTGTCATTTCTTTGATGTATATTCCCACAAACTACATGTTCTGGCAAAATTTCCATATCCTGTGGCATCTCCAATCGTAAAGCTTCATAACCAGTTTCGTGAGCATTTCCGTAATCAGTTTCGTAGTCAGTTTTAAATCCAGTACCGCATTCAATTTAATTTCCTAGTCACTCAATTAGAAATCCAACAAGTGCCGCATGCATATTTCGTGAGACTTTATTTTTGAACCTAAAATTTTTGCTGCTGCCAGACATTTCTACAGGTAGCTGTGATACCAATCGTTTCATTGGTGTCCCTTGTAGAAGAAAGTAGGCGCTGTAATTGAAATTGAGTGGTCCAAGGCACTGTACTTGAGTGGCCCAAGGCGCTGTACTTGAGTAATCCTAGGCGCTACAATTGAGTGGTCTGAGGCGCTGTACTTGAGTGGTCCAAGGCGCTGAGTGTGGTAGATGCGGCCCTGAGAAGTTAACATCTTCCCACTACGCATAAAAGAGAGTCTTAGACGATTCGTCATCGCTTTAAATACAGTAAATGACCGACAAAATATGTTGATAAGCTAACAGTTTTCATTAGTGATTAGCATATGTATCAAAATTTTACGTATGGAATTCCCTCTACCTATAAGGCCAAGGCGTCATCACATAAATTTAATATTCGATTTCGAGCACACATATCTACTTTACAACACACACGTTAGATAGATTATTATAGAAAAACACTCAGCATTTTTAGTTTGAACTTTTGCCCTCAATAAAACTATCCATTTTCATATCACAACACTTTTTTTTTCATGCAGTAAAAATATGCCGGTGTTGTTGTTGATTTAAGAGTATGAAATCTACAGACACACACCACTCATACACTCATGACACACACACATTATGAGTTTACACACAGCGATTCATTTTACCACTCTTCCACCATTTAAGAATGCATCAACAATCCAACAATAATTATTGTTTTA
>JANTFA010163692.1:0-10144 GCA_026413405.1 Phytosciara flavipes
TCTCATGTCTTTTTAAGTGCATTTTTGGCATTAGTTCTGATAATATTTTTCAGAGCCATTAAATATTTGATATACGACTGACTTAAATGACTACATTTTGAACCAGATATTCATGTATATGGATACAATACGTTAATTAGTGTATTGGTTACTCGAACGGTGGATAACTTTGATATATATTCTTCTGGCTTTATCATCGTTTGATTAAACATTTGTTATGCTTAAAATTAACGCTGCTTTTATAACTTTGGGGTGGTTTCCGATCAGTTTTTATGTCAGATTGATTGTGATTGTGAGTGGGAAACTGGATGTGACACAATGCTTTTATTTGGTTTTATTACTCATCCCACGGTTCTCAACATTTTTTTAATCAGAAAAATTTCGATAGAAGTCTTTCCTTTTTTTACTAAATTCTGACAAAGTAAAGTAGGTAACTGTGTGGAATTGTTATTATGAAGCCGAGGGTAGATGATTTTGACTGGCCATAGTCGTTCATCAATCGCTTGACAATCTACCTCCTAGAGAATTTAGGTCAATAATATTTTTATGCGTCATCAGTTGGCAGTATGGACATCGCTTGTATGGAACTATATTTTAGATAGCCTAGCTTTGAACATTGTTCTAATCCTTCCGCCAATTGTAAAGCGTTAGAAACTTCACAAATTTAGCTCCAGGTCATACTTCATTACACTTTTCATTGACTTTGTAAGTGGTTTACAGTTAACATCGGATGCTGCGAAAGTAATCCATTTCATGAGGGAATCATTTTGTGATAAAAGCAAAGTCACAAGTGTGTTTTCGAGTAACAAGCTTCGATAACCGTCTTTTCGACAAGTGTAGTCTGTAAATCTCACCCGCAAGCGATGTATGCATCTACACTTGTCGAAAAACAGTGACCAAAGGGAGTTGCTCAAAAGCACACTTGTCAGTTTTCTCTTGCTATAAAATTGTTTCCAAACTAAAGTAACTGAAATGACCCGAGAATGTTTCACCATGTAATGGATCAATGGTCAAGGGTCAAGTTGCTATGTAATGTACAATTTTCGCATGGGACAAGTAGTAAAATATCTAATTCGACGCTTAAACTGAAATGGAGTTTACCTTTCACGCATACAGATTGTGTCCTATCTGGCCTGATTTGAAGATTCGCTATCTCTCATTGCAATAATTGCAATACAATTCATAAATTGCGAACGCTTAAAATTAAGAATTTCAGACCCTTGTAGAAATTTCTAAAATTTTATGAAGTCCTTCTCTTCCGGTGGAAAGTTCGTAATTTGTGAATGATCGGACCCCAATTGTGTGGAATTGTCCGTATGAACCAGAGGATAACTGATTTTGACTTGTCATATTCGTTCATCAAAGCTGATTCGGCATCTAGAGGGTAATCCCAGATGTTTTACCCTTACTCTGAGGTTCGGAATCGACGTGTTACAAATGTAAGAGTGAAACATGAGACTTTCGTACTTCTTACGGGTCTAAAAATATGACTTAGTCCATTTAGTCCAATACGATTCAGTCCGTTTAGTCCATTTAGTTCAAGAAGTGCGTTACCTCGATTATACTGTTCTGCGACCTTTACAACGACTCTAGACGGCTTAAAATAGATAATGAGTACAAAATTGACGAAATTGCTAAACGAATTTTGTGGACTAAATAGGACTGAATGAACTAAACGGACTAAATGAAGTGAGCCACCCCTCGGAGGAAACCATTTCATGAAAAAAGCAAACTCACAATTTTGTGTTTTTGAGCAACAAGCGTCAGTGACCGTCTTTTCGACAAGCGTAAATCCGAGCTGCAGTCGAGGTATGTAACTACATTTGACGAAAAACAGTTACCGAAGCTCAAAGACACACTTGTGAAATATCTTTTGTCATAAAATTGTTTCCGAACTAATGGAGTATGTAGACACATCCAACATCCAATGTAGCCTGGTTTACTGCCTGCCACATGCAAGATTTGAATTTCATTTAAAAATTCACTAAATGAACCGAAAATATTCCACCATGCTATGGCATAATTTCGCAGGGTGCATATTGCTATGTAATGTACAATTTTCGCATGGTACAGGTTGTAAAATATCTAATTCGACGCTTATATTGAAATGGAGATTTACGCATCTGATATGGACTGATTGGCCAAATTTATGTCAAAATCCTAAAGATCACCTACTGATAGATAGCTCGAAAAAATATCGGTTTTCGATACCGGTTGACGAGTTCTGAATATTTTACCTGACCTAAATGTCCGTTTTTATTTTTAAGATCACGCACAGAGTTTAAGAACCAAGGATATGAATATTAGATATAGCCAGTTCTAACAGTTCTCCAGCCAGGTTCATTGCATAAATTTGAAGCTTCAATATCTCTGTTTATGGTAAATAATTTAACACAAATTTTACGACACATCTATAAATGAGATTGTAAAATGTTGACGTAATTGAGTCCCAAAAAATTTATGATTAAATTTATTACGCAGATGGATGTATGAACGGAAAAAACAACAAACGATTTACGACTGTTAATAGTAACATGTTTTTCTGTTTCATAATTTATTTATGGTTTTATGATCATTGGGATATGAAGATGGGTACAGAGATAGCGCACTTTCTCTTCTAAGAAAAAAAAAGTTTATATTTCGACAGTAGACGACGAAATGACATAAAAGTTTTGCTAAAGTCAAAAAGGTTATGAGTTATGGAACATGTTAAAACCAAATTTTTTTCTTTTGGTTAGCAAGGTCACAGATGTTACAAAATCATGTTTTTCGTGTTTTTCTTTAGAATTTTGCGCACTGAATTCACAAACCAAGAGTATATTTCGTTCAAAGCCTTACCTTTCAGATGAGATTACATGGAATGAGACTCAGCGGTAATTTTTTTATAGGTCCTCATAGGTAGCGTAGCGATCTTATGCTTAGTTACCTCGTTACTTCAAATACTTACTTTTGCATCTCATCACCCACCGTTGACTCAAACCGACTATGTTGCTCTCTCTTTATGTGAAACACCAATTCCCTCAGTCAGCATAACTTTCTTGAGTTTTAGAACTGGAACTGTAAACTCCACTCCATGTGGTTTTTTTTATAAGGATTTATAAGGATTGTACAGTAAGTTTGAACCAGACCAGAAAATAACTTTATTTGTCAGGATTAGTACACACATAACTGTTCAAACCTCTCAGAAACGGCAGACGTATTGCGATTATATTGGGCCTGTTTGAAGTATTCCGCTTTGTTCGATTCGAGGTCTTTTACTTCATTTGTTACAACATAAATTTTTGTACAAATAATGGAACGCTGCGCTGTGCCGAGCTATTTGATTATTACGCTCATCGTTGTCGATAACAGATGACTATACTCTGAAAAATTACTGACTCTGACATCTTTAACACTTCGTTTATACCGTTTGAGAAATATGCGTTCGCACATTTAACCGATATCATCGTTTCTCTGTATTCTCTCATTTTTCTTGTTGTTTCCAATGACAGTTGTCGAAAGTTATTTATCTCAGACGGTCCTACTCTAATTTTTTAATGAAACGCTTTTTTGTTCATAAAGATATGTACTTGAAGCAGACTAATCTATGCTTTTGCTTCTAGTTATTCATCGAATATCAGCTTCTAAAATTTCAAGATAACCTAAGTTTCTCATAGCTAACAATACCGAAATACCCAGCATAGTACAAGTACAAGTGTTGTGCAAGAACAAATGAAGTATACGAGGCCTTCATATGCTCACACGAGTACATGTGACTTGGTTTGGTTCTACACAGAAACATCGAAATATTTTTATGTCATTGGTTCAGTTAACTCAAGTGTTGATTGAACAACAATATTTGGATAACAGAGGCGCTAAGCATCAAACCTCCAACAGACCGAACACTACGTGTCATTAAGCAGACACGCTGCTAAATTAATAGCGAATGGTTTCTGCCACTGTACACTTGTACTACTATGCATGTGATAGCATGTCTGGTGATAAAACGATGCCGTAATTTAATTTTCATATGAAAGTAAAGTTAAATTTTCGTTTATGATTCGCAAGGGTTGAATGGACCGCTTCATAACGAATAAAGCGCTAGATTTCATCAAGAAATGTGCGAACATTAGCGATCCGAAGATTAACGATATTTCCAAAATTCATCGTCGAGGCGATCCCAAATATCTTCCAGTGGCCTTTTGGTCGAAATGGCAGGACGAAAACAAGTTAGAAGACAGTGACCATTTACTCACTATCTTCAATAAGAGTCAACGTGGTGTGCCTAGATCGATTTACAGTGTTACACAATGATTTCTGTTATGCCCGTGGTTCCGGTTAGTTTTGGATTCTGTGTTCCCTAAGCTTTTCTTGGAATTTGTTGGATTGTGATTTGTATCGAGGTTTACTTGAACGTCGGACTCAGTTCATTTTGCTATGGTAATTGTTTAGTTTTCTCTTTTCAAGACAGTTGTTCGTTGTCAACATAAGGCAGTGGGACTTGTTTCCGTCTTTGTTAGTTTTAAGGTTACACTGGTTTTGTCCTTTTTGAACAAATAAAGAAATTTAATAAAAAGAAAACGCTAGGATTGTACATGCAGAAAAGTATGACTAAGCTGGTTATTTCTTTGCCATGGTCTAACGAGATGTGCTTCTAAATTGTTGGTTTGACGAGTGGGAAAGTTATATCTAGATGTGATCCCACTCATCAACTCAACAATTTGGAAGTAGTTACGTACTATGCTTTACGTGCTTCTGCTCAGTAAATACAAAAACGAACCTCAAAAGCATGCATTTACCGAGCAGGAGCACGTTAAGCGTACTTACAAGTCTCCAAGTGGGTCGGGCCACAACACCTCACTCGTCGAATAAACAACTTGGAACCTCGGAAGTGATATAATGTTGCATCTCTCAGATCGAAATAGTGGCAGAAACCATTCGCTATTGAAACCGAAATGTTTCTGAATTTGTATTTCTAAACCACAACGGAAGTACTAGATTTGAATTCTTCGTTCGCTATACGCACGTCACTCAGTACGAAAGGGTGAATCTAGTATTTCATTTGCTAAGCGAAATATGTGAACTTCTAAATCAGAAACATGTCGGCATTCCCTTTTCTTTGACTGTACTATGAGTACGAGTGAGTTGTGAGTATTCATGATTGTCATTGCTTTGATGAAGGATTCTCTAACCATCGCATCCAAATGTTTTTTTTGGTGTAATGCATTTACAAGTTTATTAAACTGTGTGTGCGATACAGAGTCGTAATAATTTTAGCAAACGGAAAAGTTTATTTTAAAATCGACGCGACTGTCACGTAAACTGCCTCGTTCTTGCTCTTGTACTTAAAAGCTCGAATATCAATAAATAAAACCTTATTCAAGTTTTTCTTTCGACACAAAATAATGTTTCGTTTTATGTATGGTACACAGCAGAAATGTAGTGTAGTACACACGCACCACATACATACGTATACGCATATACATTTCATTTTCAAATTGATAGAACATATTTTATCGGATACGATTGTAAGATATTACACAAGATGATGATGAAGAAGACGAAGAAGTTAAAGAAAAACTGGAAAAAAAATCTTCGTTTAGCTATTTGTCTTTATATGGACACTGGATTTATATTTTTTCTATTAAAATTTATGACATAAAATATCTTCTTCACAAAAACATATTTCGAATTAACTAAATTGTTGGACTATGGAGCTGTGTGTTGGAGCTAGCTAGAGCTCTCTTGTTGTTGACGAAAATACAAAATGGGAAAAAAAATGTCTGTGTACAGTGTACACACATAGTGCAGATGAGATGGTTTGTTTAGTAAAGTTTCTCTTTAGAAGTTTTTTTTTTGAATAAGAATAGGTATGTGTTTGGCCTTATTATTATATGACAAACAAACGTTTAGCTTAAAAACGAATTTTTCTTCTTTTTTTTCTTACTTCATTAACGGTTTTTTGACCCGCAGACAACACAAAAGCAGATTTTATGTGTCGCGCTATGACATTTTTTTTCCGTCTTTCAAATTTATAACAAACAAACAGACCAAATGTAGGCTGTCCATGGTTTTGTGTTATCTGAACTGTTCCCAACCGGAGTCTACTGACCTCAAATATGTCAATGCTTCAGAGTACCATACTCAAACTTCACAGAGTTGAAAAGAATTTAGTTTATGCAAATGTTGCAGCTCTTTATGTCAGCCACACTATGAGAATGACAAGAAATGTATACCCAATTTCACATAGCGAACGCACTTAATTGTTATATTGCTCACTGTCCGTATGAAGTAGTGACTATATACGACGGTATGTCTCATAAATGAGTAACCTAACAGTTTTTAAAAAACAGTTTCCATATTCCTCGAAATAACCATTTTGCAATTGAATGTAACACGGGACGAGACCTATGATGACGGTACTTTTTGCAATAAAATGTAATTTTTGGCAATAGTTTTCTTAGAAGTGTGTAGATAGTAATGGAATTTATGGTTGCGAAATTTGCAAACGTAAAATGAGTTCGAAGAGATAAAACTTTTTAGCATGTCTCAATTACCCAGTAAAATTGCAGGGTCAACTTAATTTTGTTAGAAACATTCTCGAATTCTTTTAACCTAATTATTTCGTTGGAATTTAATTTGAAATGTTTCCTGTATTGTAAAGAGTCGGCATCCTGACAATAAGCACAATCAACACAAGAGCTCACTCAATGTTTCCCTCTACTTAGCGGAAAAATTTGACGAGAATTTTGGAATCTTTTCTCGAAATTGGATCACAAATTACGGTAGACAGATGTGATGCAAGTCGAACTCACTAGTGTGTATTTAAGCTTCTTTACAGGCGTACGAACCCAAGCGGGTTTTGGCTGACTCCACAACTTGTCTTCATCCTTATCGATCCAGGGCCAACCTTTTCCAATCTTATGCGAATCTTCTTCTTCACCATCCAACCTACTGTATTTAAGCTTCGGAAACTTTATTGTTGAATTGCCAGTGTGAGTGTTCGAAACTCAACCGCAACAGAAAAAAACCGATTGTCAGACGTGTATACAAAACACAGATGATTGAATCGATCCAAATCTGATGTAAATGAGGATCCGTGTTGTTACACGGCCTACCGATAAAAGCAATGTTGGGAGCCGCCTGATATTCTAGTCCAACTGATTTCGTTCTTAGCACACTAGATGTCACTAGGTTCGTCTGTAGAAACAATTCGGTATGAATGTATCAAGGCGAGCTGTTAATGACTGAAGGAAATGGTGTCACACTTCGGGAGGAAATGGCAAGGAATTGACGTATAAAAACGGAATTGGCAAGGTTAAATGTTCCGAAAATAGGCAAATTGTGTCACAAAATTTTGCTCACTGAGTAACCCCTCGATCCAATGGAGCTGCGTTGATGGATATCGAAAAACTAGTAAAATAACGATCCACCTCACCTATGCTTCCTCGTCGAGTACTTGAAACAAGTTAGTCCGCGAGTCGCATAAATCGTCCCGAATCAATGAATTTACTGCCCTTATCTCTCGCAAAATTAAAATTCAACTTTCTCATGTGACAAGCAGTAAACCGGACTACATTGGATGCTGCTGACTTATGAAAATGACAAAACCAAACTCAGAAGTGTGTGAACAACTTTTTTTTATTAAGTTCAGCCAGAGTAAGATTCGTACGGAGGCCACCGTTGGACCCAGAGTTGGTGATATTCAAATGTTCCCGCTTATTTCGAATGTTCTGTTTCTCGTTGTTCCCGATAGATGGACTTAGCCCTTGTCAATTGAATTGTCAATTTTTCTGTCAAAGTGGCCATCCATGAGATATCACTTTTTTGTATTATTTCTAATATTTGAATACTTGCGGTCGATAGATCTCAACGAGCATGAAGCTTTACAGCCAAGTCTAATCATCCCCATGATTAGGAAAAACCATATGGGCAATGTCTCTGCCGGGAGTCGAACCCGTGAACCATAGGCTGTGAGTCCGACGCTGTGAACAACTTGCTTCGGTAACTGTTTTTCGATAATTGTAGTTGCATACCTCGCTTTCGGTACAGTTAAGCTTGTTACTCAAAAACACACTTGTGAATTTGCCTTCACCACAAAATGGTCGGTTCCCTCATACTAAGATACTTCCAGCATCCAACGTAGTTTATTGTAATCGCTGTAGCATGCGGTATATGTAATAAACACTTTCCGAGGAGGGCCCAAACATGCATGTAATGACCACTTTCCGCATGGTATAGTGATTCAAATCTTTTACTTCAATTGTTGTACTATGATGTTCTTCTATAAAAGAAGACGTTAGCTAGAGCGAATTGTTCATTTTTATCGTTGCGATGACATTGTTCGCTAGGTACTCAAAATCCTTCATTCAATGAGTCGTATCTTCGGATCTAACTTTTCGTAACAAAGTTTCAAAAATCTGTCCCCACCTGGCACAAGGTTGAGTTCAAAATAGTTGAAAAATTTTATGGCTAAAAGCTGATTCACATAGAGATATATCTCTAATCTAACCGAAAGAAGAAGAAGAAAAAAAACTTTCTCGTTGGTGTAGAAACGAAATTATGAAATTAACAAAAGGCTTACAATTCAAAAGTCTGTCTTTTCAATTCAACGACACATTAACGGATAATGAAATCGATTCCTAATGCAAATTTGTTCATTTCATTCTGCAACAACCTCTTAGCGAGATATCGATATCGGCCTGTGAATATATACGAAATGCAAAACATTCAATTGACATTGGAATGTGTGAAAGGTGCTGTTGTTTACACACAAACAATCAATATAAATTTAGCAAAATGTGATGAGATGATATTCGGTTGCCTGTTTCCCTGTCATTTCAAAACATTTGACGAAACCGATCGATAAATATTTATTTGGGATGGATGTCCATCTACACTCAGACTTTTTTCTCTCTCGTGTGTGTGTGTGCTTAATTTAATGCGCCTAACGTGTCTATGCAAATTACTGGACATCAAACTTTTTATTATTTTCCTATTCAACGCAAGATATCTCTCCTCGCTCGGCGTAATTTATTATTTTATTGATAAAATCTCTTTTTTGGTGGTATATGGACAAAGAGATCAACGACAATCTATTCGGATTTTATTTAATTGATTTGGTTTATAAATTGGATTTGGATATTAGAAATTCCACAGAGATTTTATTTCGTATTGTTGGCTACTTTGTACGGGGGATCAGAGATCATATTAACTGTCTAATCTTAATCGACGTTTTTATTAACGGTGCCATAAAATTCGTTTTTAATACCAATTGATGTGCAATAAAACTGTTTTTGTTTGATTTAATAGGATCAGACAACAATAAATACGTGTTTTTGGATACTCTTTTTTAGCCAATATTGAGTTGAAAGCTTGGGGCCAATGGGCATTTTGGAGATTTCAACTTTTATCATCTCCAATTCAGTTCATAGATCGATTTGACAACTTAAGAGACAATATACTTTGTTCCTTGGAGAACACTTATCTCTCAACATTACTGCTTTTGAATAGAAATTAGAATATCAGAAATTCAATCCATAATGTCTTAATGGAACTGGTCACGCCCAACCCTAATGATCAGAGCAAGCAAATGGTGTTTCTGGTGTCTAAAACTGTTCTTTCTAATTTGTAATTTGAACTCTGAGGCCACAGAATACATTAAGTTTTGAGAAATGCAAATTCAATTTAGTTTGAACCTAATGGAACTTTGCCGTGTGTATGCAGAATCTGTTTAACCTGTTGCGGCTTACGGTTATTTATCTTCTAGCGATAAGAACCACAAAAATTGAATAAAAATCTTCTGGCAATTCGGTGTCATTCGAAATCCATAGATCATTTTCAGGTTACGGTACTTTCACAGTCAACCCTACTTTAAAAAGTAATCTTTCGTTGAATGAGTTTTTCGTATGAAATTTTGCCGAAGGTGACGTTTCTCATCATGGATGACTTTTCAATCGGCCTTGAATACGATCCATGCTTAGACGATTGAAGTAGAAGATTCGAAATATTTAGAAAATGGTTTGATCAAAGGAAGTAATAGATCAGATCAAAATACAACTGATGTGATTGCCATCAGTGACATGTTAAGGATGCGTAGACTACGCTTTGCTATGATTACTTCCCCGAATGATGTGGTCGAAAGTTACTGACATTCATTCAGAAT
>JANTFA010163703.1:0-10143 GCA_026413405.1 Phytosciara flavipes
TTCTATAGGAATTCAAATTTTTAACGGTCAAAAATTGTCTTCATAAAAATTTTTTACTGTAAATATGTTTATCTTGTGTCAATAACAAACATTAACAAATCCTTAAAACAATTAAAAGTCACCAAGAGATTGAAAATTAACTAGTTCGAAGTTTTTTCGACGGAATAATAAGTCTAAGTGGGTGCAAACGGGTCTAGATCGCATGGTTTCGTGTCAACTAAACTATGAAAATTTAAGATGGACATCTGAAAGGTCTGCAAATGATATTTAGTCCGATTGAGTTCCATTCAAAAATTACGCGTGAAATTACGAATTTCAGACCTCCTTCTCTATCGCACGCCAAAATATATGGAGAAAATCGGGTACGCTCTTGTCATTACCCCTCCCCTTGATGTCATGACATCATTCCTTTTCAGTGCTGTCATTGGATTGAAATCACTAATAACTCACTCGACAAGGATGCACTTTTTTAGGTCAATTTTCTGTCGAAACGCCCCGCCCCCTAAATGGGAAATTAGACACAATGGACCAAAAAAATAGCACACTTGTCGAGTTATTTGTGATTTTAATCTAATGACAACACTGAAAAAGTGTGACGTCATTTATGTACGATTCATTATTGGAGAACGTGGAATAAAAATTTCACGAGTTCAGTGGTGTTTTTTGGAAAAATTTATTTCAAGAAAAGTTGTAACTTGTTGAAATAGCGTCAGAAAGTTTGGCTTTAAGTAGAAAGTAATCTCGTGGGCTTACTTTATTTTAGCCGAAAAATGACTTGACTATGAATGTTGAAGAATAAAAACTATCGAACGAGTAAGGCTCGTAATCGGTCGATCGTGGTCAAAAAATGATTCCACCTGAACCTGAACTACTGTAACCTGTCAGGTCAGGTCTCAGATATGCAGTATTCAGGTGTGACCTGTTCAATATATTTAGGTTTCAGGCAAATTCAGGGCAGGTTAAAATTGATTGAATCATTATCAGGTCAAACCAGCTTTCAGGTAATTCAGGTCAGGTATTGGTGAAACCTGACCTGTTCCGAAATTTACGGACGAGAAATGCGAAAATTTTTGATGCTTGTGAACTTCACTCGAAGACTATCGAAGATTATTACGCATAATTCAAATTTTATTGCGTTCATGCATTTTCATTACCTTTTCCCGCATCCCTCCCGACCACAAAAGGAACACAGGTGTGAATAACAGGTAGCTGAGTTCTTGTCAAAAATGCAGAATTTTCAATGGCAAAATATTAACTCGGATGCTAAATTTCAGCACAAAAGGTCTCGACTTTGAACTACCGCTGACATAAATAAATTAACTTTCGTGTTTACCTTTCAATGACTAAACCTAGCATTACACTTACCTTGCGTCATATTCTATTTATCATGATGGGGTGTTCCGCGAATAGGACAGAACAGAAGCAATTAGTTCGGTCACATTATCCAATTGTCACACATTTCTCATATTACCGAGCCGAGAATTTGTTGTTCTCTCTCCCATGCCATGGGTGTAATTTCGATGGAAATGCTGGGCTAAATAGCAGTTTCATTGACGACGATGAATATCAAATTAATTTTCTGTCTTTCTGTCGAAAAGAACAATTAACATAAGCGGAAAACTTAGAAATAAATAGAGTGACGAAATGGTATTCCATATATTTAGAAATGTAACTAAAAATAACTGTAGGTAAATAGCACTGCCTAACAGAGAGCCTATCTCTCATATAACATTAAAGTAAAATAAATGTTTTCCATGTCTACAATCAAACATTGATTAACTTGGTGATATATATTCCCATGCATATACCATACCATACCAGTTCTTGTGAAAACAAACACAATTTCCGAACATCTAATTAATTCTGTTGATTTTATGTGCTGAATTTTCGGCGTGTGTTGATACTAGTGAGTAAAGAGCGTTATCTCTGTGTTTCCACACACAAAGGATTCCAAACATAATGTGATAATAGTGCAGCTTCTAGTCGGTGTTTGCAATTTGTTTCAATTCTTCTCAAAAATTGCCACTGATGTTAGTTTTTCGGTTTTCCAAAAAGATAGAACTTTTCCACAGCTCACCATTCATTTTGCTGACATCGTTTCATGTTTATTTATGCATTCATTTGTAATTTCATGTTGTAAGTCACGATTTACATTGACCGTAAATGTTTCAGTTAAAGCTTCTGGATAAATAGTTGTGTGAACGTATACGGACCAATGTCCGTTTCTTTGAAAATGACTGAAATTAAATTTAATCAAATAAATGGGTTGATATTTGAAGGAAAATGTTTGCTCTACTTTCGTTCAATTAAATGTTTACGTGATGTCTATAACATTTTCCGTTGACTGAGCTACGTTTACTTAAAGATTTAAGTACATTGGAAATGGTACACTGACAAAAAATGGTAACACCGTGCATGACAGTGACCTTTAGAAGTTTGGTATGAATTGAGCTCCTCTCCCGGTCACCATACATATCATGGTAGCCTTCCTGTCGCCGCTAGGAACCTTTCCAATGTGTCAGGTCAAACAGTGGCAGCTTCTGAAGAAGTCACGTCATCGTCTCCCAGCATCCTAGGTCTTAGTTGAAGAAACTTTGGGCAGTGACATATCAAGTGTGACTGTCTCTTCTTCAAGATCGCCGGAACATCTCCAAGCATCCTCAACGTATTCAGGTGCTGATTAAGCCCAAAATATCCCGTAATCGCTCCTAGCTCCTACCACCCTTCTACAGCGACTTCGGTCCATTCTGAGCAAACGCTTGGCTCATCTATCATCTATCTTAGAAGCATTTCGTCTGAACATGTTTACATTTTACCCAATCACTGAAAGCTTTCACACACATTGATTGGCGTATCGGCGAGTGTGTTTCATTGTACACGCTGTACATTATTTTCATTAATATCTGAACCATACTTTAGTATACATGCCCGGCCCGACGTTACCATTTTTCTTTCAGTGTATTTTATATGTCTCTGTGTAGTATATCGTACATTATTGACTTGCTGGGAAAAGTGGAGGCAAGTTATTGTAAATCGTTTGAATTTGTATGGGATTTGAGGAATGAGTTCGTTCGACGCTACAAAATGCAAAATCCGTATGTCCTCCGGCTTGTACGACTTCACTTGTCTCCACTTTCATTGAGAAAGAGGGAGATTGTTTTAACTTTGCATCACATTAAATGACGTATGTCCAGAGTTTTTCTTTTGACGAGTTGAGCTATGTCCCCAGCGTGAGGCCCGGCCCGGCATATAAATTGTCATTTGCCAAAATAAGCATTTCGGACAGTCGTCTACTACCACACAATCTACTATTATTGATACTGTGGTTTAAATCGAACATTAGTACCTGTGAAACCGAGATATAAGCACAATACCAATACAACATTGCTTTGTGCAAGCGCAGACACACCCACTAAAACTTATATCGGTGAAATGTAAAATGTTAGACATTTACAAGCTCTAGGTAAAAAATAATGACGTCACGTATATCGCACAACAATCGTGACATATCATAATGTACGGTTCGGTATACGCTGTAAACACTGAATGTCGGTTTAGAAATCGCGTATGCAATGAAACAACATAAAATGATCTACCATACCGCACTAAATATTGTAATCAAACCAAATCACATTTGGAAGAAAAAAAATTATTCGTCGCATATGTCTGCCTCTGGAACATCTCTTTCTATCAGGTTAATGTAGCCAGTATACGGAAGGCAGTGTGCACATATATGTGGAAGTAGACTCAGTTTCTCTCCGACAGAGAAGACTGGTTTCATTCAAACATTGACTCGAAAAGTGCATTTTGATGAATAAAATTTCGAGAATCTAATCGAAAAAAGTTCATCTCGAAAAGTTTTATCTCACATAGTCTCTCTGTTTGTGTGACACTTGTGTTCGTCTGTATGTGGATGGATATGTCTGTATTACAAGATGATGTTGTGTGTTTATGTAAATCGTTATCCATGACTTCAGTCTCGTCATCATAGTATAAAAAAACAGTTCAATAATAAAATGAACAGTAGCTAATGCTAAGTCGTCGTATACGAAACGTGCGTTGATTTTAAATCTGCTGGGTTTTTATTCCGTGGTATTATTGTTTTGCCAATGTGAAAGTAATCATTTCCAGTGTACAACTGAGTTCACTTAAGCTTTAATATAACGTGTAGCACGTAAAGCCTATTCGCTCAATATGATTAATTTAAACGCATTAAAACCGTTCGTTGTTGTGTGTCAAAGTGTGTTTGTACAATATTGTAATATTGAAAGACATTAAAATGATATTTGAGCAGCAAAGTTAAACAACATTCGCTTGAAACTGTGCTTCACAACGGTTGTTTGTGTTCAACAATGTTAATGCTAAATGCTTCTTACAAAGATTTTACTATTGTTTGGCTAGAAATGAAAGTCTTCCAAGAAATTATAATTTCAACAATAAAAATTCTGAGCAATCAGTCTAACATAGACGTTTATAGAATTGACGGTTATATGGCTGGCTCGTTAATTAGTCAATTTATCTCCGCATCCATTAACTCTACTAATTCAGTATTAACTTCTTATCGATTCATATTTCTTATAACTTTTGTCCAATTTATTTCGTGATCCAATTACTAAGTACCGTCAACAAAATAATGAAAAAAAAATGTTTTTCTGATTGATTGCCATTAACATACTACAGACCACTTGTTAAACGACGTAATTTTTGTTGTTGTCTTAATTGAAATTAGCTCCGTTTTTTTCCTTCATATAAACCGTGTCGTCGTCGTCTTATCAATGTCATATGTTTTTGTTTTTTTTGTGGTAAACTGATATCGTTAAGCTACACACAATGTCATGTGCGCGTGCGCGCACTCGTCTCTGACAACGGTTGTTATTAATAACCTAAACTTGAAAAATGGAAAATATTTTCACGTGTTTCTTCCATTTCGTTTATGTTTTCATTTCTAGGTCTTCTTCCGTAGTAAACCTTTAGTATATGAAGTGAAATCTAATATCTTGTAGTTACAGTTAACGTTGTGACATAAGGAGCCATCCATTCAGTACGTACGCTGTGTGCGCTCGATTTTTCAACCTCTCCCCCTGTTTGCACACGATTTCGTTTGGGAAAAATTAAAAGACGACCAATTTTAGTACTTAATGTATTTTCCTCAAATATGTAGCTTCGACTCCGCATTAGTCATAACAGCAGATTTAGAATTCAGTCTTAGCTTGTGGAACATGTGTTTCGATATAGAGTTTGTTTATCGAACGTTTCACCTGCAACGCTTCATTGTGACCTTAGATATTTCTATAAATTTTCGACTTTCAACTCAATTTTCTTTGTGATTATATCGCTCTCCTGCATCTCTGCCAATAATTTTATGATCCACTGAGTTGTTACTTCATAGAAAGTCTTGCAACTTAACAAAAGCCTGACACTCTACCTCTACATTGTGTTACTCACCGTCTCGTTAACGTTATATTATGTTGAATTCTGTCGTGTTACAATGATATGACATGTTCTACAGCACACACAGCACAGTCATGTGCTTTCGGATTTTCAGTCTATATTTACATCAAATTGATTATTTCTTTCCAACAAAAAGATAATTCTTGCTCACGTACTTTTTCTTAACCGACAGTTGGTAATGGATTACCATCTTTTGAGTGTGTATTTGTGCGTTTTTTTGTGTATAAAATGCACTTTAGAAGAACAGAAGACCCATCGGCCTATTGTTATCTTCCAATAGTCATAAAACGAAAATTTTGATTGTGTATCGGCGATGATAAAAACAAGAATCGACCAGGTAAGCCCTGGTGGAGGTCTTTTTTCTTTGCCCATCACGACCAAGCAGGCAGAATAACTTCAGTCATTGTGAGACTCTCGAATAGTAAGCATCTCTCCTGAGAATTATGTTGGTGGTCAACTACCAACTACCAAGGCTATATAGAAAGAAGTTCTTGCCATCCGTCATTTTTTCAGGTGAACGGTGTCACACTTTTCGCATACAAAAAACTCATCTCAGCTAAGCTTGCATGGAGTGGTGAACTTTTTGCATGAAAAGTGGTGTGGCAGTCGATTACCTAGTGTATAGCCATGCCAACTAATTCAAATGTAAACTGTAGGCTATCAATTATATCAGATAACAAATAGTCATAACTTGTCTGGTGTTGATTTGCTCATTGTAGCAAATTTGTCATTGTAGTTGTCAACTACCAAATAAAGAAGTTATAAATAGGCAAACAGGTAATAGTTCATTACTATATCTGTGAAGCAATTTGATATCTAGTATGCGTAAAAGTATCCGAGAGCTTCAGCCCGAGGTCCTTCCATTCATCGTGGTACGAGATATCAAATTACTTCACACGTTAAGTGTGACGTTTTACTTTACGAGCAAGGGAAAGTGTTTTGACTAGTGAGGAAATGGCCACATTATTTCACTAGAAAAGTAAAATAATTTCATCAGTCGTTGTGTAGCATAGTCAACTAACCAACTACCGAATAATCAAGTTGAAAACAGGCAAGCAGCCAAAATAATTCCGTCATTCGTTGTGTAGCTCAGTCAACTACCAACTACCAAATAATTAAGTTGAAAATAATCAATCAGGCAAAATAATAGTCGTTGTGCAGCTCAGTCAACTACCAACAATCGAAAAATTGAGTTGAAAATAGGCAAGCAGACAAACAATTTCATCGGTCGTTGTGTAACTCTCGAATAGACATCTCTACTGACGACTACGAACTACCAAATTTGAGCAATCAATTATCAGATAACAAATACTTATCATTTGTTCGGTGTTGATTAACTCATGGTCCCGCATTATATTTTCTACTGTCAGCAATGAAGTTGTCTACTTGTGTTAATTTCTATTGTTGGAACAGACAAAGTGTTCACAATAGGTTCTTTTTCCAAAGGAAAAAAGACCTTAAAATTCTGCGAGCATTTAATACGCCACCATTGATATTATTTATTGCATGTCATATCGAGTTGCACAGATAAGTAGTTTAATTAATAAACGTCTGACATGTATAATATTCAAAAACAGGTTCACAATCAAATGAGCGCCTGGTTAGCAACAGATTTGAAATATCGATAAGAATATCATTTTCTCTGTTGTTTGTTTGAATTTTGAATAATTTTCCGATTCTGAATTCAAATGCCCATCGGGATTGTAATAACTACTCGTTTGTTGTTATACATAGCAAGCGTAATTGTTAGCCATAAAACATCATAATATTGCATCAGAACAGTTTTAATTACCCAGCCACGTTATTACAGAATTTTCCATTCTAATTAGTAGAATTGCGAAATTCTAGCCAAACAAAGATAGCAAAACTAATAAAATAAATTCCGACCAAATAAAAAAGCAACAAAGTAAATTAAAAACGTGATGGGTATACATCATAAATTGAAAAACACACAAAAAATGCTGCAAATAATTATAAAATCGTATTGACTCATTCTGGCTATAAAAAAAACGATGTTGTGCGAAAAAATGAAGCCATAAAACACGTATCCCGGGTAAACAGACGTTATAGTCCAAAAACAAAAAGACGACTCGTGTAGACAGTTCCACATAATATTTGAATTTGATGGCATTTCAGTATTGTAATGATAGCAAATTCTAAATCCATAAGTGAGAGATAAACATTTTATTTAAAAGAAATATTTTCAAATTGTGCGCGACAATCATAAACTTGATAAGAAAAGATGGTCTTCAAAACACCAATCACTAAATTCCAAAAGAATTACTGGTAAGAAAAAATAGTCTAGCTGAATCATAAATCGTCATAGCTGGTAGATTCTACTGCGTCAGTTTTAAATTTAATCGGACAAAAAATTGACGAGAAGCAAAATCCCTCAGTCCAGGTCAATAACATCACCCAGTGATACAAAAATGTTGTTCACGGGCGATAATAGAGTACAATGATACGATAGTATCGTCCAGTGGACAATAATACATTTATTTTGGGTTTTCCCCAAAAAAATCTACTCTCGATTACTATCTCAAGTGAACTTACTGGCAAAGTTAAATTTACCAGTGACAGCGGGAATTTTACCGTTTTAAATCTTTGAAATATTATTGTTATATCAAGCGATAGTTGAAAATTACATTAAACCCCCTACGAAAATGATCCATTAAATGTTGGAAAATTTTCGAATTAATTCTCATAAATGTCTATGTGAAATTCAACTTTCGCTACATTGGATGCTGCTATGTAATCCAACAATTCTAAGAAACTCATTTCTGCGATTTGGTGTAGTCTGTTTAACTATTTTTTTACAGGTGCAGTCGAATATTTCGCCTTCGGCTCGGATATGGATTTCATATTATGAAAGCTCTACAATTGTCGAAAGAGACAGTATCTGAAGATTGTTGCTCAAAAGCACCCTTATGAGTTTGCTTTAATCACAACATGCTTTCGCTACATCCAATGTAAACTAATATTTTTTGTAGTTTAAAGGCGTATTTAAATTAATTTTGTCTGTTGTATAAATTTCGTGACTTTTTCGGTTATTTCCGCACACGAAAAAGCATTTTATCGATATCTCTAATTTGCAAAAAAAAACTTTTTACCTTACGCTCCGCTTCATCCTTGCACGTTTTCACCGTCTGACTGAGTCAAAAACGAACTCTTTTGTTTTTAGTGGCCGGTGTTTTTTAAAATTGCACCAATTGACGTTTTGCAATTCAGCTGTTTTTTCTATTCATAAAACAATGGAAAAACAGCTGAAATGACTGAAACATACAAAATATCAAAAGGTGTAATTTTAAAAATCACTGACAGTAATATTTCCTAACAGACTTTTTCAGCAAATGAGAGGTTTACAGCACAAGCCGGAGGCGAGTTCCAGAATCGAAATCGCTAAAATAAGTAACATAAGTTTTCATAAGTGACGAGGTGGCTATATTTTCTCCAAAGAAAAATTGCCATCACCTCACTACGAATAAGTTTGCCTCCAGAATATGCCTCCACACAGAGCCTATTTTCAAGAATTTAAATTCTCGAAATTTGTGAAAATTCTTGAAAGTTCTTGAATTTTGAGAATTCCAAGAACTTTCAACAATTTAAGCTTTTAAAATTCTCGAAATTTTTTTGAAATTTCTTGATATTTCTCGAAGTTCTCAAGATTCTTGAAATATTCCTCGAAAATAGGCTCTAGACCTTGTCCAGAATTCTGAACTAAAGATTTTTTTCTCTAAAAATACTTAATTATTCAGAACCAGCCATTCCAGCCTTCAGTTACGAAAATGTCTATTTACTCGTAGCATTCCAAGGAAATGGTTCACTGATTCGCTTCCGCTAAGATTCTCCAATTTTCGTTTCCTACAATCAGTATAAAAGACTTCTCATTCATCACAATAAAAGTGTCCAAACAATTACGTACTCTGCTACTATATTACAACTGTAGTCAGTCACTTTTGTTGACATTTCAGCTGAACCTACTAGCTGGTACGTTTTTCTGAGTCACGTTCATATACGATATTACCTATTTACCCTCCAATAAGCACGAAACTGGATATGGACTTTATAGGAGTGCATATAAGCTGGATGGTACAAACTTCAAAGCTCAATGTCCTATAATTAGTGCTGAAATTTATGCGACCCCTGTCAGCAAGATCGTTTATACTGACAAAAACGATTAACGTTGGATGTGTATAACACTGGTTTGACAGAAATATATTTTATTTCTGTCTTACTGCAGAAACTTATGACTTCTACGTGTGACATGTATATCGTACGAGTCTGATGTATAATTATACTAGTGACACGAATATATAGTCACAACTGCCGTACTTTGGAAGAAAAACAATCGTGCGAAAGAGAGAAAAAACTTTATATGAAAACTTCGAACAATTTATTTTTGTCTCTTTTACACATTGTTTTTCTTACAAAGTACGGGAGACAAGCAGTGTAATTTTACATGTCTCACCTTTCAACCATACGTGTCCGAAGTAGAGTAGGAAAAGCGTTTCCTAAAAATCCGTTACATACCAGTCACCAGACATTACTTTTTTTATCAGTGCATCAGAAACTCTTGCTGAAGTGAAATTAATTTTGCGTATTGATTCAAATGACCTTGACCATTTCAGCAATGCGACCGTTAGGGTTTTTTATTTCCAGGCGATGTGAAATAACCAACAAAATTCTAAAATT
>JANTFA010163714.1:0-10142 GCA_026413405.1 Phytosciara flavipes
GCTCATTTCTAATTAAAATTCCTTCGATCTGAGAGCAACATTTGTGGACTGGAGTGGTATATAACGACCTCATTTTTCTATATAAAGAATTCTCAATAGAGTAGCAAATTTACCGAGTTGAATATGGCTCGCCATTTTTCGAAAGATGTCGCAGCAACAGTCAACAGAAACATAAGGGGGACCCGTACGAGTAGAGGACGGTATATAGTTAGGTGTCTATAGAATTGCCCTGCAATGTTCCTTTAAATAAATTTATTTAAACTCATCCCTTGTTAAAATTGCTTTCAGCAATTTCGAAAGCCCCGTCCAAAGTCTCATTTATAAACTGAACCCTATGAAAAAAATTCATCGAAGTCAGGTGACATTTACTTGAAATGCAGACAAAAAACACTAAAATCCAAAATGGCGGCTGTCGGCCATTTTCATAGACCATCAAAAACAGTTCTACCGCTTTACAGCCAACACTACCTTTCAAACAAAAAAAAGTTTACGAAATTCGGATGAAGTTTACTCGAAATACAGGCAAAAAACCCTAAAAACCAGAATGGCGGCTGGCGGCCATATTGTTAGGTGACCGAAACAATTACCACTACTTCACGCTAGTCACTACCTTTCAGACAAGAAAAAGATCATGAAAATCAGATGAAATTTACTCAAGAAATCGAAAAAAAAACTGTACCTTCACTGTACGGCCGAGTAGCTCAAATTAGACCCACTCTATGGGCTCTAACTTCCGAGCCCAAGGTTCAATTTTGACAAACTTTTTTTTCCTGGATTGGTGTAATCAATACCCTTCCTTTTCACTATCTATGAACTTTCTGAGAGCAAAATAGCTGGTAATATATGCGATAAACCTCGACCGGACCTCGAAAATAGCACTTTTTCAGCATACTATTTCGGCCATAACTTTAGATCGGATCGACCGGATCATTCTCGAACTTGACACTTTTTTGACAACAAATCGAGGAAAAAAGGTCCCATTGAGATTGCTTTCGATTTATTACAAACGTAAGAGTAAAGGCATGAGACCCTCGTACTTCGTACGGGTCTAAAAATAATTAATTTCTCACTAAACGGATTTTAGTTCAATAGAATGTCATCCCATAGAGAATGACCTAAGGATTTCCAAACGGTATTTGGTTCTTCAATCAGCTCAGTATGTGCTGCTCGATAAGAGTTTTAAAAACGAATATTTGGAAACGTCAGCAAACGTTTTTCCGAACTCTTATCTCACCGCAAATAAATCGATTGAAGAACCAATTATTGTTCCGGGGTCCTGAGATCGTAATTTTATTTGATTTATTTGGTAGAAATGAGAAGCGACGGATAAATTGAGATAGAATAGTGAATCCGTAATATTATAACCACCCACACCTCAATAGCGTAGTGGTCAACTCGTCTGTTTTCCACTTAACGATTGGAGTTGCCAGTGTGAGAGTTCGACTCCCAACTGTGGCAGATTTGCGTATACAAAACACAGCTGATTGCATTGGTTCGAGTCTGAGGTAGTTGTTGGAAAAAGCTTGCACACGGCTTGCCGGTAAAGATATTGTTGGGGGACGCTTCTCCTACTAGTTTTGCTGCTTAGTACATAGATAGCCCTCACCTTTAATGTGACTTAGGTGTGTCGCGTAGCGTACCACTGGCACAGTAAGACATTCGGTAAGGAGAGAATCTCAAAAAGTATAACCACTCAGTGAAACTAGTAAATAATGATCCAGCCTCTGAACCATCAAAGGATTGTTACAGCGGATTTTTATTATTGATAGCATTCTTGGAGCGAAGTGAGTGAAATTTTGTTGCTGTTGTTTCAAATGACCGTTGAATAGTGAAACGTTTTCTATTTCCATCGCACTTACAAAATAAGTAAGATTCGGGTCAGTTCTAAGAATTCTTCGGGACTCAAAAATACGATTCGGGTTGGGCTGGTTTCAATTTTACCGAGTTTGAAAAAAAGTTGACCCGCACAACTCTACAATTCTCCTAATTTCCTTTTGCTAATTCAAACGAATGTAGACAAAGTGTGTGCAAGGGCTAAACTGATTTTATCACACCGCACAATTCCGTCCGTACAAGTTTCTTCAATCTACTTGCCCCAAGAGCCCAAAATCACACTCAAAGTAAGCAACGAAAGCTAAATTATGGAAATTAAGTCTGCAATTAAATGCCAATTTGATCCTCAAACATGTACAATACAGCAAATCCTCACTGTCTTTAATCAACACACTTTACAAAGAGAAATGGTTGACTAATTAAATTTTATCCGGTTTTATGTAATTGAGGTTGTTTGAACGAGGGAGGATGATTCGGTTTATCTTTTTTACGAGTGTTTGGCCTTTTTCACTTAGATGATGAGCGTTGAAAGTTATTATTATGCAGAGGTGAGGTGAAATGGAGATGGGTTGAATGAAGAACGGAAACAAAGCGCTCGTTAAAGTTTCTTTTACACGAAAAACAATGGGAATCTCTCATCCTTAATTGTAGATCGGATCGATTCTAACGCGAACAAAGCGAACGGCTTCATTTGCAATTATCATATTGATTTGCAATTTCGCATTGGTATGGATTTTCTCTTCGCTATATCCGTCGAATATATGGGAATACCCTTCTCGCACTTAAATTATTGCCATAGCTTTCATCAAAAAACCATCTACAGACGAAACGAAATCAACATCAGATTTTAAAAATACGCCAAATCATTATTCATCGTTTCATGCATAAATAACCGTATGGATGTACATTTATAGCGAAGTGTAGCATTGAAACTATATCGAAAACTCATTTTCATTTCTTAGTCACTTCCCTATGTATATGTGCTACAGACATATGTATCCCGATATAATATTAAGAGTTTTGCCGGGGAGGTAGTTATACAGAAATTATCCACATTTATGCAAAAGCATAGCTCATCCCCAAACCATTCCACTTCAATTCAAATCACATTTATACGAACCGAATGTATGGATGTATTAGACGGGAGATGTATATATACACATTGAGTTGAGCATACACACAACACGGATAATGCGGCATGAGTGCCCGTAAAAGAAAAAGCTCGTCTTAAAGAAATAAATAAAATGAAAATAAAATCCAGCAAAAAAATATAGAAAATTGTTTTTCCATCGTACGGTAAATCAGAATGGCGGTGAGAGGGGTGAATGACAGCATTGAATTTGTATATACGCTTAGGGTGGGTCGCATTTTACTTTTCCTTTTCTCAGAACGGCCCACGGAATCTGGAGCAGCAGGAAAATTCTGACAGTTCGTGGTTGACGAGACATAAAAAGTACTGAATTCTGTCCTGTATTACGCCTATTCAGATGCATACATGCCACGACTCTATATGCAAACAAGCCGACTGCGAGAAAATATAGCTGATGGTCAAACGTTAAAAATGGAATTAGCTCAAACATAACGTCACTTTTCTTTCGATTTTTTGACACACCTTATCCTCTTTATCACGTTAAAATCACGTTTGTCCTACCCCACCTGAATACTAGGTCACCAACGCCACCATTTTTTAACCAGGGGTCACATAGAAACGACCTCACAGATGAACTGGCTAGAAAAGCCTCCGATACGCCTTTTCCCGGCCCTGAGCTGGCACTAGGTATGTCTCCCTCTGTCCTACAAGGTTTCGTCAAACGATGGAAATCAGACGCTTTCTCTAAACACTGGAAGAACCTTAACCATGCGAGGCAAGCGAAGAAATCTCTGGTAGTAAGTGATAATCACGCCAGAACGTTCCTGTCTCTGAATAGGAAGGACCTCAAAAGGCTTACCGATGTACTTACTGGTCATTGTAGCCGTAACAGTCATTTGATTACTCTGGGAATCGCACAACGAAATACTTGCTACCAATGTGATGAAATCGAAACAGCCGAGCACCTCCTATGCAAATACCCTGCATATATCCTCGCCAGAGCCAAACACTTTGGCGCATACATTCTAAACTACGATCAAATCCAGAATGTCCACCTCAGGTGTGTTCTACAGTACCTTGACCAGGTGAATAGAATCTAATCTACCGTGAGTATGCACAACTGGCCCATTGGAGGCCAAGGTGCAGGAATTCTGGTTTTCCTTGTGATTTCACTCACTTAATCTAATCTAACCCCCACTGACGTAATATGTGAACAGCCCCTTAGGCTGAAATTCACAGGAAACCCGAAGCAGGCATGAGCGCCGCCGAAATCTAGCATCCGCCGACGACAATTTTCAGTCGGCGCTCATGCCTGACCCGAAGTAGAGGAAGAAAGAATACCATGTGGAAGCAAACAGTCACCGATGAAGCGAGAGTAACCAAAATAGACGAAAGTCAAGGCAGCGAACCATAGACAATGGAGGGTGCTCTACCGAAATTGATAATTTTTATGGAAAATCGTGTTCGGGAAACCTTGCAAAGGTACCCTCCACGAACGGGGACTCGATCCTCATACAATAGGTCCGTTTTAAAACTACATTACTAAGCTTTTATAGTCATCCTTTCATCTCACCCGTGTCAGAGAAATCATTCAATGTTATAGAGTGACTGTACCATACTTCGGACATGAATAAGTTTTCGGACTCTTACTCTCCTTTCGTTCATAAAACCATTTGTTAATGAGAGAACAATAGGTGTCCGACAACTCATTCATGTCCGACGAATAGCACAGTAGCCTTACGCTACTACCTACTACCACGAAAATATTGTTAGCGCCCAGGGGAAAACTATTTGAAAAAAATTTCTCTGATGTTTCAAATTCCTTGGGCCATTCTGAGTAGAACCTAGGGTCAGGCATTTCAGAATGAAATGAAAGTAAAATATGACCCACGACCCACCCTAATACACACACTTTTTCGCTTCATATTATTAATAACGTCGATACGACAAGGCTTGCGAAAATGTTAATTTCGTGCTCTATATTGTAAATGTGTTTACGAAAAATGATATAAAAATGGGAGAAATTCTCCGGCTATAATTAAATTTCCATATAAATATCGTTTATGAATAAATTATCGATCAATATTCCATCGTTAAATCTAAATTAAGTATCCAATTCGAGCGAATATAATGGCGATATTCATCTGAAAACGTTTTCGGCATTTCCTCCCTTACGATTCCGACCAAGACTATCAATTATTTCCGTTTCCATTCTTCTACGAAGACAATGCATTTTTCCTATTGTATAATGATCAAAACCATAAAAGAAACGAAGAGATTCGAAATTTATAAAGGGAGTGAATCCTTACACTGGAATTGTATAGCTCGCCGAATATCTTGAACATTGAAGTATAAGATTCGTATTACAGTGGGCCCAACGAAACATATGGAACTCTGTTTCTATCCAGTGAATAATTTCGCTAAGATGGTGAATGTCACGACTGGACATAAAACATTTAAATGTAACAAAATTGTAACCGCATGCATCGTGAAAATCAAACACCACTTCAGAATTATAAATTCGTTGAGTTGGTAAAAATTAGATTCTGTTTGCTTGTTGTTGATGGTAAACAACGGTTGAATGAACTGGTCTACTTAAGAAATCGCCACGACAAAACATTAAATCAAAATGAGAAAGAGAATTTTGCAAATTACGACGAACAAATTTGTAATTTTAATTACAACGAATAAAAAATGACAAAAACCCGAATGATTTGAAGTAAATAATTTGCCAGTGGAAGACAAGCTGACGAATAACAATTAAGTCTAATAATAGAGTGAATATGTCACCATGAGAACCACGCTTTGAATAAAATGATTTTTTTTTTACTTTTTGCAAAAAAACGAATTAGAATTTTTAGTCTGAATTTAAAAACGACAGACTCATCACAATGTCATACTGAATTTGTTAAAGTCTTTTACTTCATAAGAGTAACAACACAATTCTAGTAAAACAGCACTAAAGGCTCATGCAATAATGAGAGGGGTTCGAGAAACCGAGGCAAGCCATGTTGTAGGTATAGGACAGAGCCTGTTTTTGGAAATTCTTTTGGAAATTTTTACCAAAAATTGCCAAAAAAAATTGGGGGAAAATTGCCAAATTTTCCAACATTGTTAAAAATTGCCTAATAAAAATTTGGCAATTTTTGGAAATTTTGGTAAAAATTTCCAAAAGAATTTCCAAAAATTTCTCAATTTCCTTCCATCTCGAACGATCCATTGCCAATTCTTTCCTAAGTTATTTTCATCTAAAAATTTTGTGATTCCATTTGTCCACCTTTCTGATGGTCTGCCTATACATCTTGGGTAAGGTGGTCTCCAGTTCATGATTGCTTTGGTCCAACGTCCATCTGTTCTTCTTGCAATATGTCCCGCCCAACTCCACTTTAGAGATGCTATTCTCTCCATGACATCAACGACATTTAGTCTCTGAGTGGACCACTCGGCTTTAATCTGATCAAAAGAAGACTTGTTACGGCTGATAACTTTAGTTCTCGGAAACGCAACTTTTACATAAAAATCGAACGTTTCCCCAATGTCTGGCCAAAATGAAAGATTCCCTAATTAAATTGGTCGTTGGTTCTAGTCCGGCATGAGCGAGATTATGAACACGTTCCAAAACAATTTTCCAAAAGCTGTTTTTCGACGGAAATATTGCACGTTATGAGAACTTTGTATTGGCTAGAGTTCTTTATCGTTTGCTGTAGTCACGACATTATCTATTTCAGAAATATGTTGAACATCTGTAGAGAACTGATGGCTAATAAAGTATAGATGGCGAAGCTGGCAGGAAGAACCACTTTCGTTTTTCTGATTTGTAAAATGGTAAAATCCCTAGATTCGAACACTGAGTGAAAATGCCTTATGTCGTACGTCGAGTACTTAATCTCAGCACAGCTTCCCTCAGATTTCGGTATGGTGCTTGAATGCTCGGAACCAGGTTTAACTTGGCATAGCTCAGATTTACCTGATTTTGGCATAAACTGAAATAAAAGATTTCAGGTTCAACATAAATCCATTCCCGATCTAATTTAAATTAGGTTCTCTCATTCCTGGTGTAGATTAGCTTGAACATTGCGCCTTCTCATTAATGCTGTTACCATTAGTGCGGGAAACAACGTAAAAAAGTTAAAATTTCAATCGCTCATAACTTGTGTAAAATTCGTTTTCTTGAAAGCTAAGGTGGGAGCCTTTTTCCTTTATCACCGAACGAAAAGATGCTCCCACCTTAGCGTTCATGAAATTGGATTTTACACAAGTTATGAGCTATTGAAGTTGTAACTATTTGACGTTGCTTCCCGTACTACATACTTTATCCATAACTTCATTCGGTTGAATAGCTAGACGATGGCAGATGCGGCTGTTCACATATTACGACACACTCCGATGGGGGGGGAGTGTGGTGTCAGCAAAACGTATTAACAAACCTATGTCGAATTTGACTCTCTTTGTGTTACGGTTGGGAGAGGTTATAGAAAATTCTATAAACTGGCGTGATGTCATATGTGAACAGCCTCTTTAGTTGTGAGCCCCGTAAGTACTACGGTTTTGCATAGGTAGACTCAATGCTAGCAGATAATTGTGGACCATTTTAGGAGGAACTACCACATGAGAACCATAAAATGTTTTTTCGTCAGGTTACAGAAGCTTCTTTTCCCTAGGTCCATGCAAATTTTCATACAAAATCGATGTCTTCAGCGCAGCCAAGCTGGGTGGCTTCGCGGAGCCATATGTAGTACGGTTTTGAAGCCTGTCGTATATGACATCATGAATCGAGGACCTGCCGCGATCCTTGTCGCAATGGTGGTAAATTGGTAAATTTTACTCGAAATGCCCATACAAGAGGACCTCCAGGAGAAAGTTATGTTCTCTGTTCTTGTGTGGCAGTACCTCCTGAAAAGGTAAGCTCATTTAGCAATCAAGATGAATTATTCGGTAAAAAAAAATGCCATTTCGGTTATAATTAAAAGAAATTGTTTTCTTTTCTGTGAGTGAGACTGACTCGATAAATGAATAAAACTTCAATGTATCGGGCTTCATATAAATATTACTATCGTTAAAAGCCATATGGTGTGATGTAGTGTCACCATTCTCTCCTTTAACTTGCATTTTAAATGGAATATCGTTGCATAGAGGAGGACGAATAATAAACGATTTATGAATATTGAAAAGAATATTTTATTTGTCTGGCCATATGGGTTCCTTGTACATAATGAATGTAATTGAAAAAAAAATAAAGAACAGTTGACAATGGTGCTGGAAGATAAATGAATGCAATTAAATTATTTTGAGCGGGATGCCGATGCACATTCAACATTCGTCTTTGTTCATGGAAGGATGTGAAAATAAAAAATTATTTTCGTTTTAAATCAATGACGCATAATTAAACATTTTGTCCACCTACTCGAGACACGTCCATGGTCATACTGCTTAATTACTCTTACATACCAGTCGAGGTGACGAGATTGATTTTAATAAATATAAATTCGAAGTGAAAAGTTTCCTGTCAATTTAATCAATGCAAAACAAATTCGTTAACGATTATCATTTATAACCAAAGTATAAACGAGTTAAAGGATAGACGACGACACGAACACAGGATGACTCTTTCAGTATCGCTCTTCCATCGGCTTTGTTACTCACATTTTATTCGAAAAATTAAGTCACATTTTTAACACCCACCCTGTCTGCTCAAAAAAAAAACCCAATTCCAAAACGACAACAACATCATTCCGAACGCATCGAAAGGTGTGGAAATAATAATAAAATTAAGAAGAAAAAAAAACGAAGACAAAATGAAAAACACTGGTCGGATTTTAATGTTAAAAGCGACTTTATTGCTAATTTCATTTCGGTCCGAGTGATTTATGTTAATGAGAATCTTTTTTTCTTCACTTTAACAATTTGCTGGAAACAACTTTTTTTTTTCTAAAAGTGTTGTCTTGGTCTGATTAGATATTGGAATTTGTTCGGTTTTTTCCGCATGTTATATCTCATTGAAAAATGTGTTTAAATTGCGGGTGATTTATAAGTTGAATGTGTGGGCACACAGCTGGAGAACTCGAATGAAGACACCATGCCCAGATTTTGATCTCTAGATGGGATTTTAAATAGGAACTTGAACCGATACTTCATCACTATTCAAAACAGTAAGCTTGGAAATGATAAAGAAATTACATGGACTACTTTAGCGTTCAGTATCCAGGCGAATTCAGTCATTACAACACCTGATGCGTACAGTCAAAACCTTCTATTTGCAACATCTATCAAGCTTTGTACAAGCAGTACTGCCGGTAATATATGCAAGAATCCTCAACTAGACCTTGACATCAATAGCACAAATTCGACCATATATATTTCTGAATCGACTCGATCGATTCCTCTCACCCTCGAACTGGAACTAGCATTTGTGGAAACAAGTCGAGGAAAAAAGTCCCATCAAAATTGGTTTCGTTTTACTGAAAGTATCGTGTTCGCAAACAGAAACCGGACATACTTTTCCATTGCTGGTTTGGCGTCTGGAAGTGACCACAGAAGTTTTGCCCTTACTCATTTATTCGATTTTGACATGTTGCAAACGTAAGAGTGAAAGCATTAGATCGTCGTACTTCGTAGAAGTCTAAAAATAGGCTAGCAGTCTTTGTAATGAGTCTCTTCATTCTCTAATCTGTATTACGTTTCGTTGAGAGCACCGAACACCTCAGCTACTCAGATTATGAACCTTGGGTGTGCAATGTGCTACTATAATGCTAAAATGCTATACATTGAGAAAAGATCCCACACAAAATTTGCTCTCAGCTGCACTACATTAGATTCTTCAAAATAGCCCACGAAAGTTACAGCATTAAACAACTCATTCATAAATGGCATCTAATTAACCGGGCAGTAAATTTAATACCTGGGGCAGTAGACGATTGGCACGATATGCCGAAATGTTGATGTTTCATATATATTCAAGAACACGACTGTTCTAGAGTGTCATTCAATGACAAATTGATTCCATTGAAATTTCTCTCAAGCTATGTTTGCCTGTTACTTCTCTGTGATCGAAAAATCGAGTAAAATCAAATGGCTTTGTATTTCATTCCAACGATCGAGAAAAATTGAGGCAATATTAGGTTGTCTCACCCAAGAGTAAATTAAATTTATTTTGCAGTAAAAAAATAATATTTTGTGGCAGTAAATCCTCATATTTTGGCAGTAAATTTATTTTTTGTGT
>JANTFA010163725.1:0-10142 GCA_026413405.1 Phytosciara flavipes
AGAAACATTGCAGAGTAGTTCTATAGACACCTAACTATATACCGTCCTCTACTCGTACGGGTCCCCCTTATGTTTCTTCCATTTTTTGCTACATCTGCATGTCTGTCGAGTGGTGATATTAAGGGGGTACGGTGAAATTAATTGAGACAAATTGCAAGTTTGTTCTATGGTACCAAGTTTCTGCTGTTGGGATAGAAAACGTAGCAGAACATTAAAAGCGGCCGATAGAGTCGACAGCAGGATGATTGATGAATAAATACTCGGCTCTTGTCGTCCATTTTTTATCACAAACACACTCTGCTAGCGATTGAAAAAAAACATTTTTCTGTTCTTAAAATTTTCTTTATTCCACCAACTTGAACATCAATAATATTTACGTTCAATTGCTAGGATCTACAATTTTGTTAATCGAGTGAATTCATTCTACGAACACCTAGATATGGGCTTAGGTATTTAACACGTGTCACTAATTTAATTGATATTAAAATGCAATTCAAATTTTAAGATTTATTTTTATCTTTTACTGATTCGAAACGTTTCGATTTCTAAGTTCGTTCGTTTTCTAAAGTTTTTCTTTTTTTTAATTTACTAAAATTCTTTGTACCTTATGAGGTGAAAACTGGCAGTATTCAAATTTTATTACTTTAAAATGATTTGTGCACATTCCCTACAATGATTATGATAATGATAAATCGGAGATTCTTCGAAGACACGTCTAGGCACTGTACTTCTTTGCTTCTTTCGTTAATTGTCAAACCTAAAAGTTTTTCTTTCTACTTGTAACTATTGTCTGGCAGTGTGTAAATGTTCAATTGAAAGTAAAAATTTCAAACAGAGGAGAATAGCTTGTTGCAAAACAATGTAATGTCACTTAGGGTGAACGTCATTGGCTCTTGACGGATCAATGCACTGTTGAGATAGCAGATAGCAGCAGTGGAAGCCATCCAAATAAATCCATTGTGTCAACCGTGTTTAGGAAGTCGTTCATAAATTACATAACGCTAAAATCTCCATTTGTAAGATCACCTTCCACCCCTCACACAAGATGTATGAAACTTTCACGCAAGCCATCTGATCTTTCATTAAGTAATTTATTAACGACTTCTTAATCAAAACTGATAGAATCATTACGTCTACAAAACTCAGCAGATCTGATAGTCAAAAGCTGAGTCAAAGTGGAACCATTGATTGTCTCTGAGACAAATTGATAAAAGCGCCAAAAGAATTCGTTTCGTAGAAATCCGAATGAACGACTGGCATCTTCAAACTTTGTATTTTTTTCATGATTTTTATAATGAGAGCGTATTAAAGCGGTCATCGATGTCCTGTAGTGCTAAAATCGAGAAATTTCTTTCCCATTCAAATTGAAAAGAAAACTCGTGTAATGATATCTCTGGTTTCCTTGAGCAACTTTCGTGTTAACTCTTTGATATCGGTGATGCTGACAAAGGGGAAAACATTTTCTCCATCCGTAAAGTTAGATGCTGCGCAACGGTTAGTAGTTCTGAACGTGAATCGTGTCCACATTGATTGATATCGTTCACGCAGTATATTGGAAAGTTACCGCGGAAAGGAATTGTTGCTATGATTGGAGTATGTGCTGTTGTAGTAAAAGCTTCCTGAATGACTAAAAACAATGTGCACAAATACAAGGGGGACGGAAAGGTTTTAGAACACACACACACACACACACACTGTCGTGCAGGGTGTTCCTCTGATGATTACTCTACTGGTCTTTCGTTGTCCGTGTATGAACGAGAACTATAATTCAAAGACAAAAAAAAAAGACTTTTCGCTATGAAAAATACGAAACGAAATAAAATTGTGACGACAAACGACAGTGAGATTTGCATAAATTTCTGTATCCTAAAATATAAAACATAAAAAGAAAATGGAAAAAAATATCACGAAAGGCATCGTTCAGGAATCAGGAGTATTTCTCTGAACGCTGCCGGAAAAGGAACGAAAACTTTAACTCGACTTCACTTTGACTAGTTCAATTTCTTCAAAATTTAGCATTCAAACAATTCATTTGTATGAACGTGGACTTAAACTTCTGTCATAATCACGTCCAGTGTTCGGTGGCAGACTCATCGACACCGCACTGTCCAATCTGTAAGTGAAAATGTTACCCAAACCAATAAAGATCATCCGTAAAATAATGTCGACGGTATGTTTGATGGTTCCCCTTACCTTCTCGTTTCATTTTCCAATAACCCCGAGTCCAATGGATCTTGAGCCACATGTCTTAAGGAATCACCAAGCGTTTGTCTTAGCTGATGCATATCTCGTCCGGCACGTGTACTTCTCAAAATATACATTTGCCGACGTTTAGCTTCTTGGGCCAGTTGCTCTCTAAGCATAGAAATCTGCAGACAAAATTTTGTTTTTCAAATTAATGGACAATTTAAGCATCGAATGCGTGCGCGCATAATTACTTGATTTTCCAGTCTCAAAATTTGTTGACGATGAGACTGCTCTCGGGCATCCAGTAAACGTTCCGCTTGTAGTTGAGCTGAACGATACCGATCCGAGTCACCCGGAAGACACTTTGGATTTTCGAAAAATTTAGCTTTTGCTCTAGCTAACTCCGATTCCTTTTCCGCTAACATCGTTTCCATGCGACGCACCTTCATGCGAAGATCTCGATTCTCCTGTTCGATTATTGAATGGTCCAATCCACAGTTGAAGCCCGTATTCAGGCTCGTGGGACCGGTTCCGCCACCACCGCCACCGCCACGTGAGAAACAGCTTTCCGTTTCCAATCGATTCGAATCATATTCGCCATCGTTGCCGCCATACAAACTCTTTTCGGATCGATCGAATTTCACTTGTCCCGAAAATTTGCTGCTCTTCAGATTTTCCAGATGGCGAACTTTCTCATTCAGCGCTTCGACTTTCCCTTTCAATTCAGCTTTTTCACGTTGGGTGTTCATCAGCTGCCGGGAAAGATCTTCTTCGCCCACATTTCCGACCTGATCGCTGCTATCGTTCCATTTAGCAATTCGTAGCTGTGACTCGAGGGCCGACTTTTGAACTTCCATTTCAGCTATTTGCTCTTGCTGTCGTTGAATTGTATCCTGTTGGGACTGTTGCGCACGTCTTAAATCGTTGACGGAGTTCTGGGCAGCGTCGAGCCGTTCGTTGAGGATTCGGCGCTCATTCTCGCTCGATGACAATGATTTTTGGATTTGTTTCATTTTATCTTGATTGGCAATGACATTATGCGACTGCTCTACAGCTTGCTTTTGAAGACAGTTTAGCTCTCCACGGAGTTCCGTTTCGGTTATTGCAGCAACTTGTAATCGTTCTTTCAACTGGTCCACCGTTGTTTTCAAGGCAACACACCTGCAGCGAGAGTTGTTTTTGGTAAGAAATTTCGTGGCAATTGATGAGAAACATACCTGTCTTCGAGTTGAGTTGATGATCGTGATTGGTTGTCCAAACGTTCCTGTAAGTTGCGCAAGTGGTTGTCCTTCTCCTGTAAAGCCATTTGAAGTCGTTGTATATCTCCTTCAAGTGCCACCCGCTGTAGATCAAGTTTAGACGCGCGTCCGTCACAACGAGCTAATTCTTCTTGCAAATGTCTCTTCTCCGATTCGAGTCTGGCTCCATTCTGACGACATTTCTCCAACCGATCCTGTTCATCACAAAATAATTAACGCATACGAGTCACATTGAGCATTGAGCATTCTATCAAATCAATTACCTCACATTGACCTCGTTCCTCACCGCCCGATGCCAATTGCAGTTCTAGACTATTGCATCGGTCACGCAATGTGTTTGCTTCGTCGGACTTTTGTTTCAATGTCTCCTCGACATTAGCCAAAGTGGTCGTCTTTTGCGTCAATTTTGCCTCAACATTCGATTTATCCTCTTGAACTGCACGCAATGTTTGTTGCAGCTTCGAAATTTTATTTTCGCTACGATTATGTTGTTCAGACGCTTCCTGGAGCTGTTTCTTTGCCGTACACAATTGTGTTTTGTAATCGTCCTTCTCCCGTTCAATATGGGCCACTTGTTGCATCAGAGTGCGTACACCTTTGCGAACCATTTCCGGATCAACATCAATCAATGGGCCATCACAGGTCATGCTTCGGGTGTCGTAGTCGTGACCTGATAGAAAATTATTGAAATTTTGTTTTTCCCATCATTTACAACGTCGAATGAATGATACCTCCTCTTGCTGGACTGTAGCGTCTGGACGGACTTAACAATCGGTACGGCAAACTAACTGATCCATCCAACTGAATACCGGCGATACGACGCAGTGTGTGTCCAATTGAACTCAAGCGATTCTCTACTTCTTTCTTCGCACAATCCGTTTGAGCCAATTGTTCGTCCAATGCACGAATTCGTCCCTCAGCTCCGCCAATTCTTGCTTTAAGCTCTTGAATTTGCTGGGTGGCATCGGCGAGGCATACCTCCAAATTGTGTTTCTGATCTTCCAAGCGTTTTTCACGGCCACGGCCTTCTTCCATTCGACCCAATAATTCCTGTTCACGATTGTGGAAACGATGTTCGTCTTGATTTGCTTTACATCGAGCTCGACCCAGTTCTTGTCTAGTTGCTTGAAGATTTGTGTCCAAATCGCTCAACTTCATTGAAATTGAGCTTTAGTACCAAGCAATGGTTGGATCAAGAGAATTGAGTTTGACTCACCTGTTTCTTTACTTGATGCAATTCTTGCTGAACTCTTTCCCTTTCCTCGGTCTCATTGCATAGCCGTGATTGCAGTTCCTTTTCTTGAACATCTTTCTGGCCGGAATTTTGTTGCATCTTTTGGATGGTATTCTGAGCGGTTTGATGCTCTTGAGTCAATTTTGCCAAATTGTTTTGAGTCTCCTTCAGAACTGTAGAGATGCGTGTCTTTTCCACGTCCATTGTATTTCTGGACTCTTCGAGTGTAGCTATTTTCTGAACAGCTTCATCCAAATTGCGACTCTGCTCTCGTTTCTGACCTTCGACACGTTTCACATGATCCCGAAGGTCCTTGTTTGTGTTAGCATACTTGTCGCGTTCAATGTTACTATCGGCCAATGCACGTCTGGAGTCAATTAACTCCTTACGGACACTTTCCATGACATTTTCGGCTAGAATTGTTGACACAAAAATTATGAAATCATGAAGGAAATATCAAATGTTCAGGACTCACTCTCTTTCAATTTCCGAAGCGTTTCCTGAAGCTGATTGTTGGACGAATCGGACTTGTCCTCTGTCATACGCAACTGTACTTTGAGCGCTTCCACATCTCTTTGGGCAGCGTCTCGTTCTTCTCTCATTCCGTGCAAAAATATTTCCAATTGACTGACCTTCTCTTCCAGTTTGATTTTTTGCTCTTCCATTTTAGTCCTCAATTTAGCCATTTCATCCTTGAGTTGATTGTTCACACCTCGATCTTTTTCGGCGCGTGCTGCACATTCCCTCTTCAAACGATCCAAATTTTCATTTTCTTTGGCCAGTTCTCGTGCTACTTGATCCAATTTCTCCATGACTGCCTGCTTGTCTCGGTGTGCAATCAACAGCGCTTGTTGTTTCTCATTTTCGGCACGAATCATAACTTCTTCATGCTGCTGGCAAATCGAATCTAAGTGCAACTGAAGCGATTCGTATCGTTCGCGTAAATTTTCATATTCCCCATCCTTGGTGGACTCCATGGCTTGCAGTGCTTGTTGCATACGCTTCTCTAAAGATTGGCGAATTTGCTCCTTTTCTTCGTTCAATTTACGGACATTGTCTTCGCCCAACGACTTCAGATAGGCAATTTTATCCAAAAATTCTGCCTCCTGATTTGCGGCTGCATTTGTCAGTTGAACTTTCATTTCTTGAGCTCGGCGTTCACTCGACTCCAAGTCTTTGGTCAATCGTTGAATGGTACTTTTCATGTTCTCCTTATTGATCAGCAAATCTTGAACTTCGCGTTCCAATTGATCTTTCTTGTTGTCGGTAGCTTCGAGTGTTGTGTTTGTGTCAAATAGTGTTGCCTCAAGAGCCTCCTTTTCGCTGCGAAGAGATGCCAATTGTTCCTAAACACAAACACAAAATGGATCATTGACATCGAAGTTTGAAATTTTGATTCGGAACTCACCTGTAGCCTCTGCAGTTCTTTCTCGTGCGAGTCGATAATTATCATTTTCTCTTCGTTTTCTTTGACCAAGTCTTCTAAGCTACGATTCAAACGGTTATTGGTCTCGTTGGCTTGTTCCAAACGCTGTCGCAATCTCATCAACTCTTCGCCGATTTGCTCTTTCTTCCTAGTTACAACGGCCAATTGGTTGGTCAGATCACCCCTTTCTCTCATTACGTGGCTCAACTCCTGTTCGACCTTGTCTTTGTCGATTTCCAAGAACTTCAATTTTTCACTTACTGCCAATTTCTCCGAATCCAATTCAAGTCGTGTCTGTTCCGCAGCAATCAATTCCTTCTTCAAAGCAGCCAAATCTGCAGCCTGATCGGCGGTAGTGTTTTTCAGAGCGGTTCTTTCCGTCTCCAATTCAGCAATGGCAGTATTCAGCTGCTTAGCCTCCAAGGTTACGTTGTCGTTGGAAGAGCTGGACTTTTCCAATTGATTCAACAGATCGATTCGCTCGGAACTCAAACGGTCAATGTCGTACTCCAATTCCATTTTTTGCTTTTCAATTATGTTCAACATTCCATCCGATTCCATACGTTGTTGCTCCAGCAGATCTCTTGTCAAATACAATTTGTTCAGCTCTTCCCGCAATATAATCGTCTCTTCACGCATTCGGCTGCCCCGTTCTTCTTCGGCTCTGTAGAAAAATAAATTCTTTACTTCTACTGACCTGTGTTATCGTTTCGAATTACAAAATCTTTACCTCAAATTCATTTCCGTAATGTCCTTATCCTTCGTAACGCGCTGCAATTCCAATTCCAACAACTTCTTCTCCTCATCCAACGAATCGGCGTATTTCTGCAGTTTACTGTTGACATTCTGCAGTTTTTCGTAGTCACTGTTCAATCCATCCACAACGGTGTTTAATTCAGCTTTACCTCGCTCAGCGGATTGCTTATCGCTTCGCAGGTTGTCCAATGTTTTCTGGAGACTATCGCGTTCCTTACACAGTTCCGATAATTGCAAGTTGGTTGCATCTAATTTGTCCGTTAATTCTGTTACTTTTGTGGTGAGTATTTCACGCGTATGCTCTGACGAGTCACATTGACGCTTAGTCATTTGAAGTGTATCGGTGTTGGATTGCAACTTGACGTGAAGGTCGTGCAACAGCAGCTGGTATTTGTGGAGAGCTGCCTGCACAGCCGATATTGTTCCTTCGGCAAATGCTTGCGACGTACGAACACCGCCCCGTTTGGGTGACCGTGGGGCTGAGCCTATAACACTTTGAGACAAATGGAGATGTTGAGCTGCAGAATCAATTTCACCGCCAGCGTCAGCATCATGGACAACCACATGAGCTATGTCGCGTAGTGCGACATTCAAGCGTTCAATTTCATCGTTCAAACGGTTGTTTTGCGATGCTTGACTTTCGGCTTGAATGCAGCGATCTTCTAACGCTTTCAGGTCGAGCAGTAGCTCTTGTAAACGCTGGTCCCGTTGCGAAATTTCGATTTTACTGTTGTCGTATTGAGTCTTCAAAGTGTTCAGCTGAGATCGCAGTTCAGCATTCATACGATCGATTTGCATTTGATGGGCTTCCTCATTACGAAGTGCTTGCTTCATATTAACCGATACGCCTCCGCAAGCGGCAGCTACTTCTCGATTCGTTCCACTAATATCATTGCGCATGCGACCCAATTCAGATTTTATCGAAATTTGCATGTCCTTAAACAGACGCTTGACGGACACAACATCACGCCACATATTCAACACTCGATTATGTTCGGAGTTGTAATATTCATTGAATGCCTGAAATTTGATTGTAGGAAAGGGTTGAGTTGAGTCGAATCGAAAATTTGAACAAAAACGTACGAGTTCTTCCTCCTTCCATTCATCCTCTTTAGCAATGACATCGTCACGTAAATGTTCCCAATCGGTTGTAAGTTTTTGCAAATCATTGGTTAGCGCTTCGTTGGTTCGATGAGATTCCTCCAGTTGCTGACGTAAGATGTTATTGTGTGCCAATAATTGCTCACAGCTTTCGTTCCAAAAACGATGCAATCAATTAGCTCTTCGCATCATAATTTTCATTGAAACACAATAAATTTACCGGTGCTTTTCGTCTTCCAATCGCGTAGCAAGGTCCTCATGATGATCATCTCGGTATTCACGCAAAGGTGCCGAGTGTTCAACAGACGATGTACAAGGTAGACTGATTGGAGCTGTAGAATAGCTTGTTGCGGGCAGTGGCAATGCCGTGGTACTTGACTAGAAGGAGTTGAATTACAAAGAAAGAAGTTTAAAACGCGGCATTCAGATGTTATATAGAAAAAAAAATCCCTCACCCCAGTTCTTGGTGTTATTGGTAGCACATCATGAATTTTGCCCTCCAAATCATTGCACCTTTGCTTGTACTGCAGCACTTTATTCTGCAATCGTCCAACCAAAGCGGCCTGATTTTGTTGAGCCTGTTTGTAAGTGTCCAATCGCTTCCGGTAGTTGCTGGCCTCGTCCTGTAAACGTTGACGCAAATCCTGATTTTGTCTCAACAACAAATTCGATTCGTTTGGCGGCGTTGGACTGGCCATTCTGGTTGTAACACTACCCGGCTCGAACCGACCTTTGTTGATAATCGGTCGGGAAAATGGTTTCCGTTTTTCCAATGAATTCGATCGAGTCAATCCAGGAGGATCCTTATGAGCCAACTGAAAGAATATATTGCGGAAAATTAATCGTAAAGGAAAAGTCAATGTTTGTGAACTCGTATGTAAAGCAGACCGAAATTTGTACTCTTTTCATAACAGCGGTCTTGCATCGACTGTAATACAATAACAACGCGCATTGATTGTATCGCAAATCAACCCTTGTTCTATTTTTATGACAACGCTGACCACAACTTTCCCTTTTTTCCCTAATTGAAAGTGTTACAACGATGTGGCTGAATGAAAAGTGTGGCAATCGACCACCGTTCAAAGAAGATAGTTGGTGCAACAAGAAAAAACAATTGAGTCACACTTTAAATACAACATTCTACCCACCTATGATCGGCTGGGGAGCTATTTGAATTTGAATTGATTTATTCATGATGCATGCATTTAAAAACACGCACTTCGGACAAGTAAGAATCGCATTAGAAACAATATACAGTCGGTGTTTGTAGAATAGGTAGGTGTATATAGCGTAAACATAAAAATAATCATGATATTTGGTTACGGTCTGTTGCACTTCTTATCTTTAGACATAAACTCACTTAATAGTAAAGTGAATGTTGTACAAACAATGCAATGTTTCATTATTTATTGATTTTGTTTGAAATAATTCTAATTTAAATAGGATAGTGGTGACACCAGTTTTTTCCTTAAATACGGTCGGGAAATTATGAATCGTGGCAAATAATAAATACAAACTCCAAAATACATCGAATGCTGACAACTTAGTGGCGTAGCCCATTCTAAACACTTTTATCTTTCAGACTTGAGAAGTTTTAACAACGTTGAAAAATCGTTTTTCGGAGAATTGTAGTACTAGGACCCACCTTTTGGGTGGGTCAGACCCTATGACAATATTTTAAGATCTCAACCCTTGGCAAAAGTCGTCCAACATTCCAATGAGATACCGCGACTCATTTGAAGTACGACTGGTCGAAAATTTCATACTCGTCAGAGTTGACTGTCTAATGTTCGAATTTCTTGTCCTTTTTACTTAGTAATGAAATAAGTATTTGTAAGGTGACCAAGAACTGGGTATGCTCAAAAATGTTAGACTCCTGAAGTTAATAAGGAAATAGAACAATTTCTACGAAGTTTGGAATGGAAGGTCATCATTCGTGTTTATTGACTAAGACGGCAATATTAACGTTCACGTAGAGAGGTGTTGGTGCTGGTTAGAGGTGCCACGAGCTCAGAACACTCAACAGAAATGAAATCGGTTGAGAAATGTGGATTTTAGGTTTTGCTTGGGTCAAATCAATACGCGTTTCAATGTTGACCCAAAGCAAAACTTAAAATCCACATTCCTAAGTAATTTTTCATGATTCAATTCAGTTTTCGAATTGCTTCATCTTAACAAA
>JANTFA010163747.1:0-42230 GCA_026413405.1 Phytosciara flavipes
TTTTGGTAAAATTTATTGAAAAATGTTAATCTCTTAACGACATTATCATTTTACCTGTGAGATTTGCGTTTTCTCTCAAATCATCTGCCCGAGGTTGTTTAATATTCCATTTAGTTAATGGAAGACTTTCGTAGTCTTCAATGTCATTGATTTTCACCATTTTCATTGTTTCGCCAGAATAGCTGGGCACGAAAACCTATATTTTAACGAATGAATTGATTATCAAAATGCGTTCTCTGTGTACACGGAGGAGCTCTTAGCATTTGCTATCATAAGCTTAATTGCGTGAAACAGACCGACTGAATAAACATTCCTTTAAAAACGTTTCTTCCATTACAATATTAGAATTGGATTCAACGTCGACGCCGGTGCCGGTCTTAATGAGACGTTAATGCGGGTGGCAAGATTTGCTTTTGTTGAAGATTTATTGGCTGTATACGGATCGATAAATCTTCGCGACGAACAGTGGGAATATTTATCCTCCGTGACAACAATAACATTGTTAAGTATTTGAGAGGGTGTTTAGATCAACTTTCCAAGCTATTTCCAAGTCAACGTTAAATATGCCCAGTTAAATGTTGGATTAATAGCAAGTCCATTTCAGAATTTTTGATCGGAAATAATTTGCGGAAATAAACAGTCACTGACCCCAAAGAATGCAACACAAATCAAATTGGAAGTTTACAGTACTTTTACCAATGTCATCACAGTCATTAGTTTCGTTTCACATACTTCATAGACAGTCATGTCGGAAATATTCAATAAATCAAAATTTACCTCTTTTCTTTCCTCAAACATGTGGTTCAGTAATTCTTTTGTAGACACTTCGCCGTCTGTGCTTAGGTAAACGCTCACTCGACGAGATTGTTTAAATATTTCCATCGATTTAATCTGTTAATTAGTTGTTGTTATCATCATTATTGAAGTAACCTTGTACATGCAGCAAGTATATCATCACCACAATAAGCACTTTTCAACGCATTTGTACTAAATCTTTTACTTCAATTTCTCTAACATTTGCATTTTGTTTCACCAAACAAATTTTTTGCATTGGCATTCGCTAAAAGGCTAATGAAGTAAAAGCTCTAGTATCGAATACAATTGTTCCTTGTAAAAAGTGGTTTCAATTTACCTGTCGTGCTATCGACGCAGATTGATTAGCTCGATCTTCATTTGTCATCGAAGCAAGAACTTTTTTAATTTCTGCTCGAAGAACTTTTTTAGCTGGATTCGTAATGGTCGACATTGCACTGAAATTGATCAACAACGCTATTAAAATGTAATTCTTTACACGAGTATACTCTAAATATGTGAATCTTAATACTTGTCACGCGTGAACGTGCCGAAGCGACTGATTGTGTTATAAAGACATTGTGTTCATCTTCGTATATTTAAGTCGTATGTTTGAAGTGAGATGACTTTATGACCTAATCTGATGCGTATCTCATTTCATGTGTATACGTAACACCGTCAAAAATTTTTATGTAAGCGCTTTATATAAGTTACGTCGCTCATAGTCGAGGGGTTACTCATTGGCAAATATTGTGTGACCGATAGACAATTTTCGCGCCTGAGGATCATAATTCGATGGTTTTCGACACTCGTTTTCGTGTCGAAAAGTGGTATTTTTCTGGACTGATATTTCCGGCCGCTGATAGCATTTTTCTGTTTTTGAGTCTCATCTCATTATGATCCTCAGGCGCAAAAAAGTCCGTTCGTAATACGTGATGAAAGCCGAAATGTACCATTTTCATCGACATCACAGAGTTCGAAATTTTTTTTATCAAACAAGGAAGTAGTAGACCAGATAAAAATACTGTTGTCCTTGTCGCCTAGAACTAAACTATTTGGAGTCCATTTAACTTTGAAATGAAACAGAAACTTTGAATTAAATTAAATATTTAAACGCTGACTCTGAGAATCAGATGACATTTACTCGAGATTATACAAAACACATTTAGCACTCTACTTAACCTCACTCTAAGACCTCTAACTCACGATCCAATGATCTCATTTCAATGAATTTTGTCCCTGGATTGGTATTATCTCTGTACCTACGAGTTGCTGTTAAAACGTGTATGTTTCGACATATATGCTCCAAAAACTCTAAAATACTTAAAGAACCGTCAGCTCAGGCATGGGCCGCCCGAAAATACTCATATTCGAACTTGACCTCACAACTTTAACTATACCTTTCATAAAAGATTTATTCGATTAGATTCACTCAATTCCTAATTGCTGATTCCGCATCATATAGATATGCATCTACCCTTACCCTCTGACTTGAATTCCGATTGTTACAAACGGCATTTGTATACTGATAGTCCATGTACTTCGTACGGGTCTAAATCCGAATTCAAATTCAAATTTTCATACCAAATTATACTTGTCACGTCGTCACTGCCAAGCTAATTGCAACTGCATGGTGCGCTGACACAATGTTTAATTTCCACAGTCAATATTTTTCTACAAAGAAACAAAACGCAAGACTCTGCAATTGCATGTTGCATATTTCTCATTATGAAAACGTGAAAAAAGGATAATGAGAATATGAAAGTAGAAAGAAGCAAAACAATCTTACGGAACAGACCACTTTCTTCGTAGGTATACTCGGCTTTGCAATGCAATAATAACCAACCAGCATTAAATTTGTGTTCAAAGAAATTTTTAACGTTTTATGCAAATGAAAATATTATCCTTGCTCCGAAATAGAAAGAAAATATTATAAAAGGTCGTCGCAGAGAGTTTCCATTAAGATTAAATTTAGTTTCGGCATGCGAAATGGTGTGTCAGTACCGTAACTAGGACGTAACTAAAAGGTGTTCGATGTGATTTTGATTCTAATTGACCCAAATCTAAATGTCACATCAGTACGAGTTTTAATATTCACCCGCCTGGTTGCAACATTTAAGGAACTTCAGCGGTTCAAAGATCACGTTTGCTTACTTAAGCACTGAGTGTGAAGAAAACCTGACGGTGCTTTTTTATATTTGAGGACACGACGTTCATCGACTAGTTGAGCACAACGGCAAATGTGAGCTATGCACAGACTTTGGTTCTAAAACGAAACGCCAATGCAGTTCTTAAAGAGAGTGCCGAGATTTAGAGAAGGAAAAGCGTGTAATTTCTTTTTGAGATACTGGTCCAGCAAATTGAAATTGATTTGATATTTAGACAAAAGTGCTAAAATTTACCAAGAACGATACACCTAGATACGGCTCCGTTTTATATGCAATCTAAAATCAATGAACCGCAAAAATAGCAAATAAGAAGACGAGAACATCTTATTATAGGCCGGAAGAGCTGTTGCACCAATTTCCAACAAATTTTTTTTCCTAGAGTCAACACGACAGGAAATTGACTGTGTCATAATCCATAAAGCTCACGTCTTAAATGTAATTGCAAAAAAACTCACTCCTCTATCGAGACAACACATTCAGCACACCTTTATACAGACTGTGTATACGAATGCTATTTACATAAAACGTGCGTTATACCTGACGATCTGTTGATACCAAAATTCACGTATCCCATACAACACAATTTCTTGCACGCAACTAACTATACAATTCCACATACACCACCTCATCCGCTAGACACATAATATAATCAACCCATATTCTCGGTTCTTGAAGTATACACCAAACCATATGGTATATAAGAAGCGCAAAAACTGATGAAAACACGTTGTTAGTTCTAAGTCCGTATACATATCCCCCGTCCGTATGTACAAATGCCTCTCTATAGTAAATAAGTTATGGTTGTAAAAGCATGGTCTGTAGTTGATATGCAATATAGCGTGTTGTCACACTCAGAGAACGACTGTCTACAACACCAGTGAATTTTATATTCGCGCAAACTCATATTACATTTATCAGACAACAAGTCTTGATTATAATTCAGTGATATTTTCCACTTAGATTAACATTTTGTTTATGATTATTAAGTACCTTAACAAGGTCAATCCGGATTGTTTAATGTCTTGGCAAAATATAATCAGCTGGTATGCACTTTTGATAGAGTTAAATCACTGTTGAAACGTGAACTGAAGGCAACCGCTGTAAGACAATAATAACATTTTTGGTATCGAGAGAAGAAAGAGAGAGAGAGAGAGAGAGAGAAGACGATATGTGTACCTGCGAATACAGTACAACCAGCTGATTTCTTCGGAAGGCACCGTCTTGTTACTCATTTTTCGATTCAGAGGCGCTCAGTTCCTTTGTGTCTCCGCTAGATGTCGGTTCAACATTTTTGACATATCGTAATCGTCTGAAAACATTTTCACTGTGTGTACTTTACATATTGTCATATCTTACTCTAGTGGAACATTTTGGTTAAGAAGAGGAAGAGAAAAAACCTGCCAATTTTGTGTGTGGTTCCATCGAAAAAATGTTTGTTTAAAAAATTTATCAAACAAAATTTTTATTTTAGAAATTTGCTGGGTATAAAACGTAAATGATGCTCAACAAAAAAATGTGATTGCTGAACGGTATATATCATTGATTCCAATATTAAATTAGTGGAAAATTATATCAAATTGAAAATTGTGTAACACAAAGTTCGGTTTGGAGAAGTGAAATTCATTTGGAAAATGTGTGAAAATTCATACCTGCAATGCACTAATATTGTGTTTATGTGAACGGAATACCTTTGGGTTCGTAATTTGGTCAGATTTTTATTTTCTGTTCTTTCTTTATGGTGTGAATGTGAATTCAATAAAAAGTGTTTCATCGGTCGGTTAAAGCTCAATAAAAGAAAAAAAAACGGAAGGGTTGTTTCTGAATAATGAAATGATTAATGTACAAAAGCGTGCAGCTTGTGGCTAATCAGGTCGAGTTTTATGTAATCCCAAAAAAATTACCCATCGGAAAATAACCAAACAAATCAATCAAAAAAAATTTTTAATTCATTTTTATCGTAACAAATAAAAATTCCTTCAACTCCACATACTCGTACGAATGTAATGTGAACAAATTCCCAACCAGGCAGCAGAGAGAGGCAAATGGTGAATTCATAATTCTAATTGTGATGTCTACATCTTGATTATAAATAAACAAACATGTAAGTAGCAAAAGGAAAAACTATACTTTTTAGTGTTGTGTATTCGAAAAACATTTATTTTGATTAGAGAAGAGCGCTCTCCATACCCGAGCACGACTTATAGATTAAGTGTATGGGTGCGAGTGTTGTGAGTTTTTTTCGCTTCTTTCTTTCTTTCTTTTTTTTTAGTTTACAAATCCATCAGTTGAAGCAAGTGTATCAAAGTAAAAGAAAAAAACGAAAAATTTTATTTTTTTTCCTCCCGATCTTCTTCTTCCAATTAATTAATGAGAATTGGCACATTTCTATTATTCGAAATAAATTGGAGTTTCAAATAGAATTTGTAAATAAATTTAAGATTTCGGTGTAGCGGAGAGTGCGGGCAGTAGAATTTCATTCAATTTATGATCAGAGATCGGAGGTAGAGTTTTTTCTTCTTCTTCTTCTTCGTTGTTGTTTGAGTTTGATTGATCAGACATTCTATTTAGAATTGAATTTGAGTTTCTTTTCATTTCATTTCATTAATACAAATTCGAACAATTTGATAAACTTTTATGTTTATGAAATAGAATGTGAATTTCCCAATGTATACAGAAAACACAGTATAGAGTTTTCCACGTTTAATATTGAAAATAAAAATAAATTTCCAATTTCGGTTTCGTTCAATTTGTTTTCAACCGTACCCGATACACTTACATTAGTCCAGTTGAGTATCGTCGATTTTCGGTTGCACTATTTGTACATCGAGTGAGATTGTTTCTTGGCTAAAACTTGTCAGAATTCTGCTGATTTTTTATGCTCAAAGCAGTTTAGATTAGCTCAAGAAAAAGAAATCTGGAGGTTCAGTCTTCATACATGCACGAATTGAAACGTTTGTCAAACCGTTCCACCAATAATAACGTCCTTACTCGAGCTTATTTTGGGAACCGTTCATTTGTGGATCGAGTTGATAGCCGTTGATAATCGTGACAGTTCGATTGGGAACACAAAATCGAGTTGTGAAAAGCATACGAGTTGACCATTGAGTTTTTCAAAAACTGTTTCATATTTCCATTGTTTCATAATTGTATTTGGCCTTTTGAGCTTTAGGAGAAAATCTGACGTTGCGGACCAGTCGAAAGTTCGAAAATTGTCAAACACCACAAAATCAATTAGATTTGTCATTAGCTTTTATAACTTAATTTTGAATGGGATCACATATTGCACCCCCAAAGTAATGGAGAAAATTTCAAAAAAGAATGAAATGTATCCTTTTTTCACACTCATTCTACCCCTGTAGTGCCTCCATAATCTGTGAATGGTTCCTATTATGTTCGACGGCTGAAATATACATGAGGGTAAGTCTCTTAAACCCGTTCTCCATGATGGACTGATATGCGCTCGGGCTCTCAGTCTATAAATCCCGATAATAAGTTAGTCTAATCTTAAATGAGCTTTCACCATCTCATACATATATGCCAAATGATATTTATCTCACGGCTCTTAAAATATTATTGTTATGCTGACGAGGCGAAAGGTGCAATGCTCCATATCGTAAGAGGAATATTGGAATATAGCAATTAATAGCGCCGCAGGTGAAAATTTTAAGTTATGATCGTGGTGTAGAGAAAATATGGAACATATTTTTCCATAATAATGTAAACTGTTCTTGACCGCCGATGTTGATGCGATTAACACTCGGAGATAAAAGTGGTTCATGCATTTAGTTTTAAGCTGACGAATTCTAATATCCAAGGATTTCCAGTTGGTGCTATTTCGTCCGACACATAGTGAAAATTGAAGAAATTTCACTTTTCATTTCATTGTAAGCGAAATCATTAGGCGAATATTTACAAACAGAAAAATCCCGATCGAATATAGTGACACGGGAGTTAAATCTACAGAAATTTTCTTTCAAAACTTATGGGTTTTCAGAATTGTCGAATGACAATTCCGCTCGCTCTCAAATCAAATCTACGAAAAACCAAACTGTTTTGCACTCAACGGGTAGTCGCATACTTCCCGCCTAGTTATATCTACTAGAAATTGTGCTCTTTAGACTTTCAGAAACGGCAGACGTATCTCCCTATTATCATTAAATCTACTACTTCTATTGATGACAACACATTCCAATGTTTCATATCATTTCTTTTACTTCATAGCCGTCAGTTTTGCTTTTTAAATGAAAACTTAGCTTGGAACTTTGTTTATTTTCGTCATGACTATCGATAACAGATGACTAGCCGATCAAACATTCTATATGAGGAGTGACAGGAAGTTGACCAGACCTGGATGTGGCTCAGTTCATTGTTGTCTCGGCAAATAATGAATAAATTTAGTCCGATAAATTCACAGTTTCCAAATTTCAAACACCAAGCTGAATTTACTGGTCAACAATACCAAACGCTTTGTTCTTGTTTATTAAAATGGTCCAATGCGACGTTACATATAAAATAATCTTTGTGCAAGGAGTGTGTGTTTGTGGACTAGCCTGGAGAGTACAGCAAAAATTATACCGCACATTTTGACTTATGTGCCATTTTAATGCAAATTTTACTCGCAATTCTGGCTCCCTTTAAAAGCAAACGAAAATTTAAATTATTTATCACAGTTATCCCTGACAGAATGGTTTAAAAACGATATGAAAATGTCTTTATTCTATTAAATGGAATGAACAAAAGTTTCTCTCAACTTCATTTAATTTATAGTTTGATTTGTTAGTAGAATGAATGAAAATTAAAGTTTCATGAAGTTTTCAATTATAAATCCTTCAATTTGTTTGATGATAGAATATTCATACCCCCCGATGGACCTCATTTTTCAATCATTTGATAACGTTAAGTTTCGAAGGTAATACCCTGAGGTGAAGAAAGTATAGCAAAGCAGTATACCAACTCGTCTTTTCCCCGTCATTCACCCATTATCACAGTACACAGTATAATACAACGAAATGAGATTATTGAATCAGTTGTTTTTGGGGGATAATTTAAATTTGAATTGCCTGAATATATTACGCCTGTTTGTAAACAATAATATTTATGGGTACTCTACCGTCGTCGGGTATTTTGTAACCCTTTACCGCGAAATTATTCTTATAAATTTCAAATTAACGCCAAAATTATACCGTCTTCTTCACTCATAAAAATTTTCGTTTGGTTAAATACATTCCAGACTTATTAGCGTTGAAGGGTTTCTCAAATGTTTTGTCTGGGTGTGACTGTGCGGTAAGATTAGAACCAACTCTGAATTATGTGAAATTTGATGTGCTTTCTGGAATAGGTTTTCGTACTTCTTCTGTGAGTTGTAGCAATTATGAATGAAGTGTTGAGATGCCGAAATTTCCGCCCTATTGCCACAGTGAATCGCATTTTTTCCTGGCTTTATTTTAAGCGAAATTAAGGTTTTCAGCAGTTGGTTGTCAGGAACAACACTAGATGAACAAAAATGTTTTTTTTTCTCATTCCTCTAAAAATCTCGCTCCATTCCATTTGTAGTCATGACTTTGAACGTGGCTCATTTAATTTTCCCAGTTACACAATGTTACATTTTCCACATTCCAACACACAAACTGTCGTTTCAATTATTATTGATGAATGCAAATTGAATTCATTGCATAAAATTATAATGTGATATATCATAACGATATTCAGGTCAATTCAATCATCTAAAGTTTTCAATCAGTTGCAGTCGTGATTGATTATATCAATTCACAGGCAAAGAGACAACCTCCCCATTATTTCTTGCAATTAAACTTCCATTGAATATTACAGGGGGTGTGCAGTGATCTCGAATAATTTTTATTAAATTGCGTCGTTAATGTTCAATGTTGTGCACATAAAGCTGTTGACATACAATGTTTATACTGAAAAGAGTTAAAGTTGAACCTTCTGAATCTATCAGAGAGGGTAAGCACATCAAAAGTATCTTTTTGGATCTACTACTTCATTTGTTCGAAGCATTTTCACGAAGTCAAATATTCCAAATCTTCTACTTCAATTCTTTGAGCACGAGTCATTCTATAAAGAAGTGTGAATTAACCCGAGACTTTTATTCATTATTTTAAGTCCTTGTCGGTAACACATGCATCACCGACCGTAACAAGAATTATGAGTTATGGCTACATCAAATGTCTTTTTCGGACATTCTCCTTGAAAATTTTGATGCTCTTTTATCGTAGGTGCCACATCTTTTTAAAAATGTTATTCACATCCCGCATGGTAGTTTGCCTACTCACAGGCGGCTGAAATTAATCACTTCGTTCTTTTATAAGCCGAATTCGTACAGTGTGAGCTATGTTAATGACTCCAACGCCTTCTCGTTTGATGAAAGTTTTCATCCCTTTGTAAGTTACAGATTAGTTTCTTGTAATTTCGAGTACTATGAAAGAGAAAGTTCACTCAAATCGTATGTTAGGAGAAAACACTTGCTAAAAAGCAACGCACCCAGCAGGGTCATAGAATTTTGTTTATGTCGAATGGAGAGTTTTCTCTATGAGGTGGCCAGGCTATTGACGTCATATTGTGCAGCTCATAGAAAAAATACTCAATTCGACCTGAAAGTTTATTTTATTTCGTAAGTAACACGTGACTTCTTCGCACTAGTGCGATAGAAGCTCTTGCAAATCGCGTATTGCGCTGGTGTGATGAAATGCGTTCATATTAGATTGTACATAGACGGCGTAAGGTGCAGATGATAGCATCACTGCACTGCATAAAATTCTATCAACCTACGAAGCACTTTGTAAAAAGTATGTGTCGTCAAATTTTAAATGGAAGTAGTAGACTTATGGGATAAAATACTATTTGGTTAGTTCAGTTCAGGTTAAAACATTCGCCAATGTCCCTGAGTGAGTCAAAAAGTTTTTGAATTTCCCAAGCCACATTTCAAACTCTTCAGCTTCAAGTCAATCTATGTGGTCTAGAGCTTTACTTACCACAACAACATTTTATAACTACACAAGAAAATTTCACGTATAAAATTAGAGATTTTACTCTAACGTAACCTCGAACGTAACTACATTTGTAGTAAGAACACAATTGTTATTTGCATAACATATGCCTAAATGCAAATGAAAAATTGTCAACACGAGGCGAAGCTGAGGTTGACAACATATCATTTTCGTAAAATGCCACTTGAGGAATAAATTAAGAACAATATTTTATAAATTTTAGCAGCGTTACAGTTCAATCAAACGAATATTTTCGCTCACAAAATGAACCTATCCGCACTGCAGTACATAAAACCTCTTTGACATATAACTTAGAGCAAGCATCGTTTGTTTACGATGTTTTCGTTTCACGCTAAGATCGCTCCGAGGTAGATTGTAAACATCTTGGAGCATTTTCCATTATTATTTACCTACTCAATAGCGAACAATCACTTTCAGCCACAAAATGTTTTCCACAAACAAATAAAAATGTTGTGGAAAAATAAATAGAAAAGGAAAAATCAAAAAATTAGAAAAATATTTTCGTTCCTTTCGCGAAATGTGAAAAGTGCCACTTCACAAATCCATAGGAAACATTCTATACTCAAATCTGATTTTCATAAACATAATATGGTCGAACGAATTCTTAGTTTTGAAAGAAAATGTGCCTTTGATGTGTTCTACCCGACGGACGACGTCGAAAAATGAACTTGAATAAATAATCAAAATCAAGTTTAAATGGTTATCTCACAAAATATTTTTGTCGACTTCTTGATACAGACAGAAAAAATAAACGAAATGTCCATGACGTTTTTCTCTCTCGGTATTTAAAGGCCATATGATATGGACATTCGTGAGATCACAATCGTTTATTTACCAAATGTGTTATCACATTTGACTTCAATCTCAACGTTATCGAATCCACTGGACTATAAGTTCCGAAGAAGAAGAAGAAGAAAGAAACATTCTGATAGAATTGAACATTGATATTTACTTGTACCATTCTACTATTTAAACACACAAAACGTTTACAAGCAGCAATACATTTTGTGTACTTGTTTTGTTTAAAGTGTGCTGGTATCTTTGCTGGTGAATACAAAATTTGTTATTTACAGAAAGAAAAAATTCTCATAGTGTGTGTACGTACACTATACACGTCCCGGTTATCCCTCTTTTTTGTACGATTTCTTGTTTTATAACCCCTATACAGACTTTCTTTCAATTCTAGTAATCGTATACACGGCTGGGATGAAACGTGTGTACACTTCTTTCTGTGTAATATAAAACCGCTTTGTGAAATAGTAATTTATGCCACCGAGTGATAAATTCTCTTTTGGTACCAGATGTGCAGATTGTCACTCGAAGCAGGCCAAGTTTGACATTGCACTTCGTGATCTTGACCCAGTGAAATGATAACAGGTGGCGTTGCTTCACCTCATAGACGGAAGTAACGCCACCTGTTATCATTTCTTTGTATTGACCTTGTAGGATTTATTGTACTACCACAGCGTAAGCCCTGGTTTCCACTCAAAGAAAGTACTCCGTTGAGAGCTCCAACAAGGATTTCTATTGGTTGCAATTTGTCTCTCTCATCTTTCAACCAACAGAAATCCTTATTGGCGCTCTCAACGGAGTACTTTTTTGAGTGGAAACCAGGGCTAAATTTTATTATCGGCATTCACTCATCAAAACTGTTCACGTCTCCAGATTCAACAAATCGGTGAACCTTCGAAAAACTTTCCGTCTTGCAATCATTTCTCCGGAGCAAAAATATTCCGCTACCTACACATTGTCTGCCTGAAATTCATTTATCGCCCAGTTGCATTGAACGTTCTCCTGAAAAATGGCTACAGAAGTTCGTCATTTTGTCACTGAGCTGTGAAAAATATTTACTTTAAACACAAATAATTTCTATGTTTCTAAATAATTAACAGCCGCTGTCTGTACGTGACACGGTAGGAGCGAGTGTATGGAATATGAGAAGATACACAATTTTTGTAATATAACAACATATCGTTTTATGTCTAAAGTTTTATCAAACAATTTGCATTGTTGTCAATTATTGTGTGAGCTGTGAGCGAGTCTTGTTTACTGTGAACGGCTAGAACTTTCGAAATATTTTAATGAAAAACATTCATGGGGAGCCGAAATACTTTTTGCGAAAGTTGTGTCGTAGCAGGAGACGAAATTTACGAGATAAATTCTCTATCTCAACACTTTGCTATGTCATGCAGAATGTCATCTGAGTAGTTTGTCCCAAGTTAGTAGTGCTGCGGTAAATCTATCTGAGACATTTCCTAGAAACTTCGAACTGTTTTGTATTTTGAATCATGAACTGGTCAACTTGTGAAAAAGGTTTTCCTAAATCTTATCGCTCGGCTGATATCAATTCGGATGAAAAATTACTTTGTCGTAGTTGTAGTCCATATTTGTAATGTAAGGTTGGACAGATCTGATAAGGCACTTGGAACAATAAATATTTACATCACTTGGAGCGAACGCATGCAAAAATAAAACTCTCAACATACGAATATAAAAGAATTAGAATAAAACGAAATCATAAATATCACTCTCCGTCTACGCTCCGCCCTCGTTTATCAAATTTCTCCCATTCACGAATAGCGTAACAAGCAGAGTGAATGTCACTATCAAGTAATGCATCGTTTCCATTCACAGGCTTTTCTGAGGACTCCCAATTCCAAAATTTATAGAAAATAAAACTTCAACAATTCAAATATTTAAGATCTAAATTAGATTGATGACAAATCATGATAAGCTTCGTTGAAAACAAGTGACGACTATTTGCTTTCTAAAATAAAAGAAAGCAAGTCAGATAAATAACGCTTCGATTGCTCTTCGTAGTATGAAGTTTGTACTGAGCTTCATCAGCGCCGGACATCTGCAAACAAAATGTCTCGCTGTCTCTGGCTCCAAACCACATCTCCTACGGAGTGGGTTTATAACAACTCGCATCTTGTTGAGCGTGAAGCTTGACCCGATCCAGACTCAGAAGGAATACGGTGTTTTTAATACTACATCCTTCTAAAAATCTGGTTAGGCTCCAACGAATGCAGTGCTACTTCCAATTCTGGCTAGCTCATCGGTCCTGGTATCCAGGTGAGCTTGACATCATTTTCGATAGATAGAGTCTCTAACACAGACAAAGATTGAAGAATTAGAGAGAGAAGTAAAAACGTATGGCTTTTCATACCTTTCGACGCGTGATATTCAGTGTTTTCATGGTTGGACGTGTGTAAAATATGTTTCTTTAATGTCGCGAATTTGTTCATAACGTGATTGCTCGGAAATTTTGAACTTGATTATGTGAATGTGTTGCACCCGTCCGTCCGTCGCCCAAAATGTTATTTTTATAACAAGTTTTGACAAAATTTCTGACTTGTTTATCAATTTTGATTTATATTTTCTCATTGAAATTGAATATCGTGTTGACACTGGCTCATTTATCTAATTTTATTCGTCAAAGTATGTCCATATAGGAAAACTAACTTAACAGAACACTAGGAATAATATACGGAAAGCCATCTATCAACGACGTGAACTGAACCAAGATCTTCCAACTTGGTACTTAAAGGAAAAGTTTCTTTTTCGCCAAATCTAATACATCGACGGCTTTCGGTACACTTAATCAATCATAATGAGACACAAGGGAAGGAAGGAAGTCAGCTTGCTTGTTCGACACGATACTCCACAGCATTCTCTAAAATCTCTTGAAACATTGATGTGGTGGGGGGTTTTCATGTTTAAATTGTTGAATATCATGCTGCCAGCCGTCGATTATAAATTACATATTTATTCAATTCAATTTAATTTACATTTATTTAAAGCGAATCGTCTGATCCTTCTGTGGTTTGTAGTGTTGATAAATGAACTCCCTTCAGACGCACAATATGTACACACGCGGATATTTATGGAAGCAATACAAAACATAGAGAGGATCAGCATACAACCAGCTGTGTTAACAGTAATAATTTTTGTTCAAAAAAACCCAAATTGAATAGCGACGAACAATATTGACTCTGGTACGGTAGGCTATATTATTCATCTGACTAATTCTGTCGTTATATGGCAAAATCCACGTTCAAAGAATTGAAGTAAAAGATTTGAAATCAATGTTTAGAAACTGCTTCGATCAAAGGAAGTAGTAGATCAGATAGAAATACAATTAGGATGTCTAACAAACAAAAATCGAGTCTTCCAGTCAAAAACCACGTCTAACAAACCAAAACCGACCTATGTGCGTTAGAATTGTACAGAAAATAATTCAATCACTTCGTGGTGTGGACTTGAATTTTCATTTAAAAATTGTGTAAAATGTTTCTCTTTATATTTCTTCCCTATATCGACGACCTGTTGAAAAGTTTTACAAATTGTGTGGCGTTCATTTTCCCTAATAAATCCATTAGTGAGACCAACTTAAAACACATATGCTCCGTAGAATTTATATTTTGAAAATAAGTGAATGTTGTGTTCGCACAAATGCATTTCAAATAAACGAATGTACGGTACACTAATTTAAATTATTAAACCCGATGGGGTCGACTGGTTCAACGTCACACTGATAGAAAAATAATAAGAAGTTGGACGTTAGTTAACGTAGTGGACGTACAAAGTTGTCTTGAAAGCTCGAAGATGTTATGTGACTAATATCGTTGTCAAGTCATAATAGTTTCACAGTCTTATTGTGAAGCCTTGGTACAGAACTACCCAAACGAATCTTAGTGCAAGTATGTAGCGTATGTGGTACACCCATACATTCACGTACATGCTTCAGCTCCACGTTCCTGATACGTTGCTGATTTGTTCAATATAAATCGCCCATCTGAAGTGTACATTTGCATATTTTGTTTGATAAATTTTATCACACTGAAAACTTTTCGCTTTTTGTTCAACAATTTTTTTCCTCGTTTTACTGAACGACATAAAGAGCTGCCCAAAGACAAGCTAACGTTTTACCGGAATCTACTACTCCATTGAATTCCTTCTGACCGCAGTCTTGTTCTAGTTTGACACACATATGGTAAAATCACTGTCTATGAAAGGTTTAACATCCACAAGAACAAGCATTTAGTTTGTATAATGTTGGGTGGGTGATGTAGTGTTAGTATAATTCAATCAACAACAAGTCCAAACAAATCTGTTTACTTTCGAATGGTTTTTGTAGTGGATATTGTAGAAGAGCTACAATTAGTTAACAATTCACTCAACAATACTCGGGCTACCATTAAAATAAAGTATAATTCAACAGCTCAAATCGCTATGGGTTACATCAGAAAGCATTTTATTACATCTCAAATTCGTTGAAACAATAGGAAACTCTCTCTACATCAACCCGGAAAACTTTTCCAACAACTTCCACAATAAAATCTGATATTTAATGAATTTTGGTTTGGGGATAGTTTTTCAGAGCAGTACAATGTTTCATTTGTTTGGTGTTTTCTTTTATTGATGACCCCTGATGGCGGAAAACCAGTGCTAATAAAAGTGAATTAACACCGATGACCTACTAACATGCTCACATTACGATTATGAAATAGGTTTTTCCCTAGCATTTTATACATAATGGAGAGACACACATGTAAACAACGTTTTGGATAACGAATTTCATAAATTATGTATTTTGTATCAGCAACATGTGTCTAAAATGTATTATTCTACCTCCTTCAGACTGACAGGGATATCGATAAAAACAACATTGTCTTCCTTACTTTTTCTATCAATTTGTAAACAACATCCATTAAAGCAAATAAAACTGTTGAATTTTCCCATATTTAGCTTATGCCAACAGGTGGTACTTTTATATTGAATTTTTGTGTTGAAATGTCATACTGTTTTGTTTGTGATTGAATTATTTATTGAGCCCCGAAATTGAGGGTAAGATTCGGTGAAAGAAAGCCCAAAGTGGGTTCAATGTTATTTCGGTAAAAGTTTTGGAAATTGTGTGATATTATGAGTAAATAAATAAAATTAGAGGAAATTAAAGGGATTTGTGTTGTGTGATTTGAAGCATTCAGTTAATTTGGGCATTTTCGTGTCTTATTTTCGGACGTTGATACTTTAGTCAGCTGTTCTTTTTTGTAAATGAAGATAACTGTTCCTGGAAGAAGTCCGGATAACAAATGTAATTCGATGCTTTTTCTATTTTCTTCGACGGATTATGCTTCATCTGTTTCGGGAAATTTACAGAAAAGTGCGGAGCATTCATAAAATTGCTACTTACACCCAAGAGAACGATATTCGTTTCGTCAGTTTTAATGTTTTCGTTCGAAACTCAACTTGATTCTAAGGAATTTATTTTGGCTTGATAAAAATAGAAACAATTTCAATCCGACCCATGCCAATCATTCGACATATCACACATCCACTCACGTATGTAAGGATTGTAGTGTGGTACGTGGTGGCGCAATGTAGAATGAATACAATTATTTGAATTGAAATTGTAGAGTCTTGGAAGAATTAATTCCGAACAATTATTGTTAAATCTTAAAGTTAAAGTTAAACTAAAGCGATTTTGCAGATGTTTTACCGAATGGAAATTAAGTTATCTCTTTATCGTCGATATCGTCGAATATTATGTCAGTCCTACGTTTTTGAATCTGAACGTGTTTGAAAAACGTTGGGGTTGACAAAATTCTTCGAAGGAGCTGATCCCGAAATGACGTCACGCTTTTCAGTGCTGTCATCAGATTAAAAGCCTTAGTAAGTAACGCGACAAGTTTTTCAAGTCATTAGGGTGTTCTACCCCAAACATACTTCCTAGGGGGCCGTTCATAAAGCGCAGCGTTGTTTTCTCCAGATTTACCCTCCGCCTGCTACAAATCAATCGTCAAACGTTTGTAACTTTATACTGAGAACCCGAAAAAATGTGCATATTTCGCCCCCGTCACTATTCAACGCAACTGCTCGACAACAATGTGAAAGACTTGTTTGAGTTAACTTCTCCTCCCAATTCATAACAGTGTAACTCATTACCCTCGTAACGCAATAGGGTTGAAAAATTTTCACTCGAACTCAGACTCCACTTAACGAGTTCGGAGTAAGCCCCATCTCCAAATAGAGGCATTTTGAAAAAAGACTACGGAGCCTGGTTGTCTGCGACGATAACTTAGGTTTCCAATAGTCCTTCTAACTCTTTCTGGATGCATGTGACCAAAACGCGCTTTTATGGCCACGCACCACTTGACAGTTGCAGTATTACGAAACTCATAACCAATTCGACAATTTTCAACTGAAATTCAAAGCTAACCAAAAAACCAAAAATTTTGATAAAAAACAAAGCCTCCCGTCCATCTTTCTCACAGTCTACTTCCCCTTGAGTGTAGAAAAATCTCAAGAAAGACCTAAAAAAACTCTCTAAAACCATAGCACTACTTCTGTGGATGTGTTGAGCGTTTCCACTCACACCAATAAGTAAATATGACTCCTGTGTTTACCAAAGAAATACAAGACTAGACCTATTTTGATTGCTTGGGCTCTCTGAATACAAACTTATTACCTTCATGCTAGAAACCAGTGTTGAAGGTATCACAAAGCTATAAGAATCATATTTCCTGAAATCAAATGCTAAAAGGAAAGCAAATAACCCACCAGACATATAGAGCTACATGATAAATCGAAAAATCATAGCAAGAGAGAAAAACCGAACGTTCTTATCAAAACATAATATCACTTCGTCACAGCAATAAAAGTGTCATTAGCACCCTAACAAATTACACCATACGGTAATGTACTGATTCGAGAAAATAAAAATATCCCGAATGCCAGTCGAGCGTATAGAAAAGTTGTCGCATAGACTTCTATTTTGTTGCTTTCGCACCCGAATATTTATGAACCCAAAATTTCGTTCGTGAAAGCTTCTCATATTTATACAGCATGTACAGTAAGTCATATGTATACAACTCGACTCCGTAATATTTCTGATGTTTCCGATAATAAAAACCTAGAAGCAGAAAAAGGTTCGACTGTTTCCCTCTGTCATTGCGTCTATTTTGTACGAAGTTTATTTGGGATATCATTTTCAGCATTGTATGTACAGTGGGTTTTACGTGAGGCTGTCTCAATACCCGCAAGGGGAAAAATATCGAGAAAAAAATTTGAAGTAAACGATCTTGATTAGAACGAGACTTCAACTCAATAATGATATATAGAGAGCGAGGAGGGTGCGGGATTTCCTGTTGTTGGATTGATGGAGTGTTTATTGATTGAATTAGTTCAGTTCATGGAATTGATGATTATAAAATTCAATTTGCTTTCGAAAATTTTGTGTTAAAAACAAGTTTAGCGTATCTCATAGCTTCGGAATAAATTTTATTTTGGAACAATTTACACTGATTGATTCCTATGGGTTTTGTATTATATTCAAATTCTATTTGGCGGACTTATTAATGCAATTACGTTCCAATTGTAACTTTAATTTGACTCCAGTTGCAAAACAGTTGATACTCCGAACTTTTTCGTTTATATCAAAAACACTGCCCTTGTTTCTGCTGTTAGTCGCTCGAGTCGGAATAAATTTTAAAAAGTTTGAAAATTCGCGTTTGTTGGTGTAATACGCCTCCTCTCATGTTTAATAATAATCCGTTTTTAGCATTCATAAAATATTTAGTCATATTCACGAAAGCAACCCAAATGAGTAATCCTAAATGTAATTTAGGTCACAACAAAAGTTTGACTAACATTTCCAAGTGAATCGAAGGGAGATAATCAATTACAGGTTTTTATTCCCAAACATTTTAAAGAGATTTCCCAAACAACTCCATTCAACCAAAGATAAGCTTGAATGTGCACATCATTTCCCCAGCAAATCTTTTAGTTAAATTACTCAATTTATATATCTGGCAGAGAATCCTCCCACTTTTAGTTTAGAAAATGTTCCATTCAATTACTGCCTGCCTTCGTTCTGCGGTAATACAATCTGCCCTACTTTTCGGAAATCGTATCTGTAACAAAAGAAGCATGAAATGTTATTGTGTAGCTAGCGATTTTTCCAGGAGATTTAAACCACTGCATTGTATACCTAGAATCTGGATACATTTTGACGAGACCGTATCATTCATGTCAAATTCAATAGGATGATAAGTCCATGCGATAAGTGTATTGAGAAGCTACACAATAACTCTGGAATCATCACCCGTCAACATCATTTGAATGGAATGATTCAATTTTGTCAAGACATTAGTTATTAACATGTTGTTCATGGCAACGTATTAATTGACTTATAATTAGTGTACATGATTCACATTTCTGCACCATTTTTGTTCTATACAAATAAGTCTGAGTACGAGGAGTTCTACTATGAATTTTGAATCAAAAGAGGTTTCAAGGTTTTGCAATCTGTATTCTGAATGTTGCTTTCGAGAAGGCATGTAATAATATACCTCCATGGTACCAAAATACTTTATTACGGTAGGCTATAGCACGTATTAACATATGCGCATAATTGTGAGACAAAATTTTCATACTTCCGAGGGGCTAAATATAATTGTTTTGGAATTTTGACACCAAAGATACTAAAACTCGATGCACATTGCAATTGCTAGTGGACTGGAGAGTCTCTACTCACTATGGCGTTGCGGTTAAAATACAATTTTTACGGCAGCATTTTTTCCAGCGCCCTGGACTAAGGTTCCATTGGTCCTTAAGGAGACTCGGCACTGTCTATGGTTTTACTATTTCCAGAGCGTACATGTGTGTAACATGTGGTGAGAAATGAAATTAATGAAATCTTGGAGATACAACCAAAGACTTGAACTTCTTGCAAACTTTTCAGAGGTGATTGTATAGTTGAACGCAAACAAAACCCATTTATCATTAATACGACTAACAGCCTGATAAAGATACATTTTTGGATCATTTCCACTCAAGAGCCAAATTCCCTAAGTAGTTCTTCTTCTCCACTTTTGTTTTGTTGCATATTAGCTGTTAGCCCCTCGCGTATTTCGTTGTTGTAGGCAATGCCAAAATCGTTTCAAAGTTTTTTTTTTCACTAAGCATAAACACGTGAAAAGTTACGTGCGTTGGTGTGTGAAAAAGGTAGAGAAATTAACTTTGATTCTCCTAATGCTGCAACCTCTCTAAAAACAACCGTTTATGGCTTTTGTAGCTTCGGGCTGTGGGTTCTTAATACAAGAGTAATCTGAGAATGAAATTGCTCGTTGCTTGTCCTAGTCACAAGTAGAAAGTAATCTATTTTGTAGATGAGAAAAACATCATTCGACTATGTGGCGCAAATTACCGTGGAGTTGAATCTAATAAAAGTTGTGTTTCATCAACGTTTATAATTTTAGAGAAAATTTTGTTTCACCAGGAAATGCAAGTTGTGGTAAGATTTTATTTCTACGGAAAATTGGAGCAATGTACAACATCTCTATTACGTGCCATTCGAAAATTACGAAAGCTCTATGGAAAGAAGTGGGTCTGAAACATCGCAATTTTTAAATGGCTCCTTATGTCTGTAGTCTGTTCAAGTTTGAGAATTCCATTAACAGCTTTTAAGATGATAAAAGGCGAAGAAAGTGTGAGTCTTATTCTGAGATTCATATTGCTATCGGATATTCAACACAGACTAAACAATGGAAAACGCATCATAGTTGTCGATCATATCAACTCAAAATTGCGGGTTTGTCTTCAGCCTTAAGTTTTATCTAATCAAAAAAGGTTAATCTCACTGATGTAATCGAGTCAATGAATCTACAGCACGTCGATTTTCCTGACAGGAAAATCCTGTCTGACCAGTCTCATGACGACATAACGGAAATAGATATGATCAATTATACGTCAGTCATAAGCCATAAACATTACTTGCTGTCCATCATTTTCACAACATCTCATTCATAAAATTTCATTCCCCCCAATTCCTTTGTAAAATTGACAAATTGTTTGTATAATAAGATCCCGGCATTACTCAAATAATATCATCAACTTAACCCACAAAGGCAAACCGCAATAAACCAAATTGGAGTTTAATGATACAACCATTCACAAATTAAAGGACTCTGAATGATACACAATAAAATTAGACAATGAAACGCGTCTAAATATACAAAACACACACCCGAAACAAAAGCCGTTCCAATAAGAACCTTTTTACGATCCGTAAATCCGCAACCACTTGAAATATTTGTATGTTCGGAGATATAATTCTATTCTCAGATATTGACTTGGGAGGAGGATTGGAATGTGTGTCTGTAAGATAATAAAAAGGAAATCTTGGTTTTGGGAGCCGGTATGTTACTCATATAACTTTGCCGGCATGGAAACTCTCTTGTCAATAAATTTACAATACAAAGGAGACAAGAAGAACGTCTAACCTTGATTAAGGTACGAAAAAAATTCCTTTCGTTTCATAAAATCATATTTTTTCGGAAAAACCATAAACCATTATTCTCGGAATCATGCGACAAAATGTGTGGGATGGGTGGCGGCATGATATAAAAATTTTTTGAATTGCGAAAAGTTGATGTTTTTTTATAACCTGATCAAAAGCTCAATGGATTCACCCCCCCACCTGAACCATACAAACGTGTTCGATAAATGCGATGACATAGCCGAAGTCAAAGAATCTGTTTTTTTCCTCTACTAAATTTCTCTTTTCAATGAATTGTTATTGCCATATACAACGTAGCCCATTGAATTTTATACATATATAAAATGTCGAATGGACACTATTTTTCCAGTGAAGTGGATTACGTTATTCGGTATACGAAAAAATAACGTGAACAGAATATTGGTTGGCAATACATCCACTTGAACATAAGTGGAACCCGTACAAGTAGTGCGTAACATAAACTAGTTAGTTCATAAAAGACACACATCTTAAAACTACTCTGCAACACTCCATCTTTCGATCATTTATGCTCATCCCTTGTTGGAATTTGCTTAAAGCGTTTCGAAAGTCCCATACGGAATCTAATTTGAAAATTGAAAGTTGCACTCACCGCAATCTGGTGGAGTTTACGCGAAAGACACGAAAATCCTAAAATGGCGACTGCTTGCCATTTTCTTAGGTCACTGGAAACAGTATTACCGCTTTGCAGTCGTCATTACTTTTACAACAACAAAAAATAGAGAAAATCGTGTGAAATTTCTTCTTCTTTCTCAATTCACATGAACGGTGTTACGTAGGCATCCCCGATTTTCTTCCATTTTGAACGACTCATATTGCTACTGGTTGCCAGTTCTCTCTTAAGTTTTTTTATTTTAGAAATTTTGGGATTCCATCTACCTTTAGATCTTGTGTACGGCGGTCTCCAGTCCATGATTGTTTTTGTTCAACGTCCATCTGTCCACCTTGTCTCGCCCAACTCCACTTTGGAGACGCTATTCTTTACATAACATCAATAACTTTTGTTTGTTGTCGAATCCATTGATTTGTAATTCTGTATCTGGAGCGTAATTCCAAGCATACTTCGTTCCATGGCTCTCCGAATTTATTTTCAGATGCTCTTGTTAACGATTACCTTTCCGATCCATACGTTAGCACTGGAAGGACTCATGTGTCCAACACTTTATTACGTTTCAGACTCATATCCATATTGCTTTTAAAAGCAATGAAGATGAAATTTACTTGAGATAAAGGAAAAAAACACTAAAATTTACGATGGCGGCTGGCGGACATTTTCTTATGTCAACAAAATTAATTCCACCGCTTCACGGTTTTCATCTTTTTACGAGAATTGGATGAAGTTCACCTGAGATATCAACAAAAATACTTTACCTCTTCACTGTACGGCCGAGTAGCTCGACTCAGGCTCACTTTATAGGCTAAAACTACGGAACCCATGATCCGATTCCAATCAAGTTTCTTTTTCTGGTTTATAGTTCTGAAGGCTTTTACTAGGCGAACGAAAATGGCTCCGTCAATAAAAATTCGTTTTCGTTTAAATATTGCTTCTGTGGTTGAATTTTTACATGGACATGGACATAAGACAATTTTACCAGGACAACTTTTTCGCATTATTAATGTCTTTTCCCGCATCTTCTTACCCTGTGGCATGACACTTAAATAAAAGTTCAACGAAAGATAAGATTAATTTTCATGTTTCTAATTTCATTTGTTATCGCATCCATACATTTTATGGCATTAAAATAAAAATCATTCACTCAACAAATTCAGTCGACTGTTAACAAGCTGTTGTATCGCTCTGCTTAACTTTATCCGCGTTCAGTTGTCAAGTTAGATCTCAATTCGAGATGGCATCAGCATCTTACCCGTTGCGTCGAATCGGCATATACCACAGTTTGCCTACTTTCGACCCAAGCATCAAAGGACTTACGGCAATAATCACTGGAGCCAATGGAATATCCGGTTTCAACACAATGCGAGTTCTGCTAGATTCGCCGGAAAGGTGGAGCAAAATATACGCTCTGTCTCGACGACCTCCACCAAATGAAATGATGAATCTTTTGACTTCAGAACAACGGAATCGTGTCAAGCATGTCGCCTGTGATTTTTTGCAACCGTCGAGTACAATAGCCGATGCGTTAAAGGCGGCAGGAGTAGAGGCAGACTATGTGTTTTTCTATTCGTATTTACAAACATCGCCACAACCAGGGGAGTCTGTGTGGGGAACTCCAGAAGAACTTGTTGAAATAAACTCCGCACTTTTCGAAAACTTCTTAGAAGCATTAGAAGTGGTGAATGTGAAACCGCGCCGTGTTTTATTACAAACCGGTGCTAAACATTACGGTGTGCACCTTGGAAGAACGAGACAGCCATCATGCGAGAGTGATCCTCAACCGAAACATTTTGAACCGAATTTCTACTATAACCAAGAGCAGACGTTATTTGATTATTGTAAGAGAAACCCATCCACCGGCTGGAACGTAATCAGACCAGGTTTCATTGTAGGAGCGGTAACCAACACACAAAACAACGGATTACATCCATTCGCAATTTACGCCGCCGTACAAGCCCAAAAAGGATTGCCGATTTATTTCGGCGGTGATTGGGCAAAGTGGCAGAATAGTTTTTTCTATTCAACAGCTAGACTCACCGGGTATTTGAGTGAATGGGCGGTACTGGAAGAAAAATGTAAAAATGAAGCATTCAACAGTGTCGATACAAGTCCATTTTCTTTCGATCGATTTTATGAGGAACTTTGCAGATGGTACGGAGTTTCTGGATACATTGGTCCGGAAGAGGACGACAGCAAATATCAAGTGATTGTCGGACGAAATGGAAAAGATTCTCCAATGGGATATGGCCCATCATTGGACTTTAGGATTTCATTTTCATTAGTTGATTGGGCTAAAGATCCAGTTAACGCGAAAGCTTGGAGCGAGATAGTCGAGAATTCCAATGGCAAAATCACCCATGATCCGTTTAAAGATCCAAATCCAAAAACTCTTTATTCTACGGGAGATATTACGGGAATGAATTTTGTGCTGTGCATGAATAAAGCCAGAAGACTGGGCTGGACCGGCTTTGTTGACACAACGGAAAGTGTTTTCGAAATGTATCACGATATGGCTGAATTGGGTATGCTACCACCAATGAAAGTAGATAATCCGAAAGCACTTATCTAATTTGAACGAGATGAAACCGAAACGTTGAATTAATACCACATGTAAATTAGAATTGATTTTGTTGTGTAACGAAACGGAGAAAAATATAAAGCTGAAAATAGTTTTCTACTGCATGTTAATTACTGATAAATCGATATGGAAATGATAAATATATCATGGAAATGTAGAAGTCGCGTTATCTGTGTCCCCTTATTCTTTTGCAAAGATTGATGATTAATATAACAGCTGATGAAAGGTCTAGACTCTATGAACCACAACTTTCGATCCCATTGAACAGATTTTCACGATTTTCTCCACAGTGTGTAGTTTTCAATATAAGCAGGGAACCTTCCAAAACCCTTCGAAAATGCTGACTCTATTTCTGGAGCAGCTCTTAATTGAATTCAACTCATATAGTTCAAGTCAAGTTCGTAGACTTGGTATCTACGAGCAATTATTGTAACGTTGGTCGTTCGGTACCGTTGAAAACTAAAACAAAATTTTTTGGACACAATCACAACACACATATTGCCGAACAATTCAACAAGATTGTTCATGGGACTTTTTTTTCCTCGATTTGCAATTAAAACAACTGCTTAATATTAAGTTAATATCTTAATATTAAGTTTGAAGATTAGGGAAAGACGTAAGATTGAAAGTATCAGATCCTCGTACTACGTTCGAGTCTATAAATATGTTCATTTCATATTTATAATAAACATTTGACCGAACTTTAATATTTGGGAAGGTTTAATGAAGCGGAATTTCGAATTAATTTCCGTCATTCACCACAAAACATTTGTGATGACGGTCAATTGCATTTATATGTTTATGTCTGTTATTATTAGATCTCTTCGTCACTTGACAGAAAGTCAGGGTCTTACGCCCAAAAATATTGAAAAACGTGGGTCCCCAGAACGACGCAGCTCTGAGCTGAGTGGCCTTTTTTGCTTTCGCAGTCAATCAATTTTTGAAACGTGCTCAAAAGCACTTTACTCGATAGAATGATAGAATTTCCCATTCATATGATGGTACATGCTTTGCATTTCAGAGATTACTTTTCGCAGCTGGAATAAGCGCTGTTTGTAACACCCTTAAATTCGTTACTCGGTGGAATATTTAGGATGGTACATAAATGACGTCACGTTTTTTCAGTGCTGTAATCAGACTGATGACTGATAACTGAACAATTATACACTTTTTTGAGTCAATGGTGAGTCGTAACCCCCAAATACACCACCTTAATGGGAGAAGACACACTATTGACCAGAAAAAAGTGACCGCTTGTCGAGTTATTAGTGATTTCAATTTGATGACAACACTGAAAAAGTGTGACGTCTTTTATGAACGACCTCTTTTCGATTCATTTCTCATAAGTTTTTATGCGAAATACAACTTTCGCATATGGCAAGCAGTAAACCAGACTGCATTCGATGCTTCTACGTAATGTATTTATTCGGAAACAATTTTATGACAAAATCAAACTCACTTGTGTGTTTTTGGAGCAAATTGCTCGATAACTGTTTTTCGACAAGTAGTTACATAACTTGCCTTCGGCTCAGGTATGCGTCTAGAAATTAGTTACCGAAGCTTGCTGTTCAAAAAACACACTTGTGAGTTTGCTTTTATCACAAAATGGTTCACTCATGTAATGGATTACTTTCGCGAAATCCAATTTGAACTACTAGCTGATAGACATCTATCAAGCATTCAGTGTCAAACGCAGCACAGCTAATAGAATGATAGACAACTCTAAACGGAGTGTGAAACTAAAATAAAAATCTATTGAAGAAGTTGTCAGTCTATGGACCCGACCCACCCGAAACGTTGAGTCTAGTTTCAAATTAATTTCATTTTCATTGTTTCCGTGCAACCAGAATAAAATGCAACTTTTAATAATTGAAAATACTAAACGTTTTAATATCTTCCATTTCAGATATGCATTCGATACGGTAATGGATACAAAAATCATCCGATTGGAATAAAATCCTAAAATTAAAGTCATGACAATAATGGAAAGAATAATTGTTGCTGTTGTTGTAGTAGAGTAAATGTTAGATAGTTTTATCGTTTCCTGTCGTTAGTGCGATTTTTCTTAAGTAAATATGTGAGAACGTTGACAATACATATGAATATCTGACAACAGAAGTTTAACGGAAACAACTTTAGAAAGGACCATTGCTGAACAAGGAGAAAAATGCTTCGTCAAAAAAGGCAACCGAAACCCGTAAGTTTTTCCTTTCAATTATTTTATTAGAAATTTTATCTTACCAAATATATTCGTTTCGTTCTACATTATCTAAATGTAATCTCGAACGAAACACACGCTAACAAAAAATGAAATGAAAGCTTTCGATGTAACTAATCTTCATAATTTAACCTTTGACTCTTTCCTTATCTCTCGAAGATCTCAGTTTTCTGCCTCTTCTTGGGTATCTTCTACATGTGTATTACATTTTGTAAAAGCTTCTTCCTGAAGTCATCAGAGATGTGTAGTATGAATTGAAAAAGATAAGGCAACCGAAGAAAAAAACTTAGAAGAAAAGAAAAGAAAACAATTTTCATCTTACGCTCTTTCTTATCTCTACAACTTTCTGCAAATGAATTAGGTTAATTAAATAAAACATTTATTTCTTGTAGAAATACGCCAGTTTGAGAAATATTACCATTCTGTGTGCAAATACGTAGTGTATGTAAATGTAGATGTACGAAATGGTTAGACTTAAAATGGGCCGGGAAAAAAATTGGGTGAAATGTACGAGGGAACGTCTAGAATTTGCGTGTTAGAATTATTACATCGAAGCTGGGGTAGTAGGTGGGTGGTTTCTAACTGAATATATAGCTTGTCGTATTACAATGCCTTCTTTCATGACTATTGCGTGCCAATAGTCAACAGAAACACATTTAATTTTGTACCATTGACTTCCTCATCAACACAGTGAATTAATGGCAAATGACCGTGAAGTTAAGATTTCTTTTCTCACGAAAAAAAGGGAGGAGGAAGAAATTACCGAAAAAGTTTTGAAAAGTAAAGTTTTTTAACATCGATTTAAAAAGGAATAAAATAGTCGTTAGGAAGAAGAATTATGTTGTTACGCAACCGCTTAAAAATGATTATGATTATTAATGTACAAGTAATCAAATCATAAATTATTTTCTTAGTAATTTTGGAATTTTATGGAAGATTCATTTTTGGAGAATTTCAGTGGGCTGCCATACCTATCCTCGATGCCATATTATTAATGTGACGAAATAATCCATTTTCTAAATGAAAATTTTTGCATAAAATTAGGTGCTTCGGCAAGGGTGCGAAACAAAATTTTATCCGGAATTATGAGGAAAACTTTATTCCCATAATATCTGGCAAGTTCCATAATGAAGATGACACATTTCTTCATCAGGGAATTTATTTTCAAGTCCTCACTCTCTTCTTGCGTCAACCCAAAATTCTAATGTCGTTGTCGCATGTGGTTAGCCCAGCTATGCTTCGGTCTTCCTCATTAACGCACTTCGGAGAATTCTATCGAAAAGATTTTCCTTGCAGCATTGTTTTCATAGTGGAAATGGGCTTTAGGAACCAGTCATTTCGCTCATTGTTGACTTTGTCGACGACGGATTCTTTTATGTTAAAAATACATCGGATATGTTGACTTTTGATTTGATCCAACTTTGTGACGCCAACAGACTACTACAAGGTACTACACAAGCTTGTCGCACAATTCTACTGAATTTTCTCGCCATTGCAGCCCACACTAATCATATGATTAAAGTCTTCGTTGCAGATTTCGGCATGAGATAAGGTTTCCGTTAATCATTATGTCTGGGTATGAGGGTTGTGGAACATGTTCTTGAGACTTCCATTTTAACTGGAGTAAATGAAAATGTCATCAAAATGCTTCCAACTGGTTGCCAGGGAGCCTTTCTTCTGCCTTACACCGGACACGTGCGACTGACATGTACTTCGTACGAATAGTTGTTATATCAGTTATACATGTCACACGGTAATTTTTTTATTAGCACAGAAATGGTCTCAACTCTCCGTCGGTATGTAGATTATTAGACTTGTCAATAGCTCCTTATACCTTCACAATTTCATCGTGTATGTGCTGCAAAGAAATGTTCCCTCTTCGTTACATGGGAAGCATTCAATATGGAATTTGCCATCTGTTCAAAACGCGCACAACGAAAACATTTAGAAATTTTTCCATCTCAAGTCCCTTGATCACGCAAACTTTTATTATTATGTTTGTGATTTCGTTGTTGTTAATACAGTTGAAGGAAAGTGAATATCGACGTTTCTTTTTTGATTTGACGGTTGGGTATTTAAATTTTGTATAATTCACATGTTTCGTTGAACAAACGCATCCCTAAAGTTACATTTTCTGGTAGAAAATTTCTGCTTCTTTATTGAATAATAACAGACCTTCCTCCGCGAGGGAGCATAGGCGGATTCGTTTTTTACTGATTTTTCACTCCATTCATACTGAATTATTTCTGAAGTGCTCAGAGGTGACATCTAATGTAGGTACCAAAAACGAAATTAGTAGGAGTAGAATACGGGCGGCACCCAACAATACCTTAAGCGGTAAGTTAGGTCGTGATGATTTCACTAAGCGGAACTACATCAGATTTAAATTGATTCAATCAGTTGTGTTCCTTTTGTTAAATGGGTGCATGCGAAGCGAATGGTATACCACATCAGAATCTAGGTCTTCATTTGCTGAACGAAATATACGGATTGAAAATACAAACCACAAATTAGTTTCCAATGCAAAAAAACATGACGTCATTCACTTTTCGACAAGTGTAAATAAAAGTTTGTGTGATTCCAATCGAAATCAATGTAAGCCAAGTAACATCAAAAATGTAACCAATAAAGTTCTGTATGAGATTCCAATTGATTTATTTTCCAATATAACGTTTCATCCACAGAACCAATAATATTTTGCAACATTTCTCTACTAAATGATCCGAATTGTTGAAACTAATAACCGAAAATATTAATAGATCCGAAATGCTGTGGATTCTTTTCTTCTTCTCTCGCAAATTTATTTCCTTATTTTCGGTTTTTCAATAAATTTGTTCGACTCTACGGCGGCTATTTATAAATAATTATGAACTCTTCGATTAAAACTTTATTCGATTACATAATGTACTTTGTTTATTTAGTTCAAAGTTAGTCAATTTCTATCATTTTTCGACGGCACATTGCAAGTTCACACGCAAAAGGAAGATGTTAAAATCAATACTAAGTGAGCAGTTTGGCTACATGGAAAAACGGTTCGCCTTGAGAATTCAATTTATGATTTCAATCCGAACGAATAAAATATGACAGATAATGGGGCTCTCAAAAAAAAAACTTAGCTTCTGTTTCAGTAGCCAAAATTAATTTTGAAATTCGGTTGATTAAGCTCAATAAAAGTAAAAATAATTTTCTACTCTGGTTGGTCTATTGGAAATTGATAAGAAAAACGTTAAGTGGCCATTAGAAGAGTAATTAAAATTGAGTAGAGTTTCTTAGTTCTAGATTAGATCTCTCTTATAGATGCTGACTTGAGTTGATAAGCATAAGAGCGTTAGAATGAGTCAATCCTTTTATGAAATTATTAATACGAAAAGTTTATATTTCCTTGCTTCTGTAGTTTTATTTAGTTGTGTGCTAATGAGCCCATTCATCTGGTACCTTAGTCGTCTCATCTCGTCTCTAAAAACAATGTACACTTTACGCCCTTTGTAAGCAAATAATCTGGAATTTTATTTATTGGAATAGTTGAACTCGTTCACGTTTAACTAAAGCTCAACATTAAATCAAGCGGAGAAAAAAATCCTCGCAGAGTTTAGTGTTGCAATATAGTTGAAATTTATAGATTTTTTTTCGTGAAACTTTTACGTGTTCCAGAAGTGTACATGCTATTTATGTTCAACTAATATATTTACGTTCATTCTGCCCACAAAAGAAAAAACGAACGTAGCTGTTTGCAAATATTTGTTGTGTCATGAGTCCGGTAGTCCAGATCGAAAGCGTTATAGTTACGATATACGCTTGTGTTATAGGAGAATACTGGACCGAGGGCGTGAGTACGTATATGCGTACAATTTTATGACTCGACTTGTGATTAACCGAATTTCACTATGGAATTTTTTTTGTCCAGAAGATTCCGAGCCAGTTTTGCACAGTGTCGGGTCACAGGCCATTGAATGCTTAATAGTGGGAAATATTTTTGGAAAAACATTGTTCTACATTTTTCGAAATTTTCTCCTCCACTAAATGAGTGAACCACTTCATTGTGTCTTCAAGAATAAAATTGTTTCTGAATTAATAAATTAAGTAGCAGCATCCAATGTAGTCTGGTCTACTGTCTGCCGCATACGAAATTTAAATTTCACATAACGACATTCTAGGTACATTCCTAGAGCCCTTAACACCGCCCCACTAAAGATGGTAGATCTTAATCATAGAGTTCATAATAGCCGAGAGTGGTAAACCTGACACTGGTGTAGAGACGACCAATGACATGATAGATATGGACTGGCCTTTACTTTACATACAAATTTATTGAAGCAAACATCAAAAAGTTTCCTATTTTCCATTTCACCGTCACCGTTAAAGTTGGCATTGATTTTATTGGTGATATAGGCCATATACCATTAATTTACACCGAATTTTTGTGTATGTTTGCTTCACTTTTTGCTCACAATGACCAGTCTATCTCTGATACGTCATTGGAGACGACGGCCCTAAAGGATGTGTACACCGGTCTCAAGGGTCAGACCAGAATAACGAATAGGATTGATTGTCCTGTCAATTCTGTGTAGACGATCGTTAATCACAACAAATATTTGCAATCACATTACGTAAAGTTTTAAATATTATTTCAGCAAAATAATAATGAAAATTCATTTTATTCACAACTCACCTCTTCAAGAGCTATCAACTAACATCCTAATTTTGTAAAATTTATTTAAAAATTCTTCGAGTTTAACATTTCTTTTTAAAAACTATTTTACTGATGAAATAAATTTAATTTTCTTTTAGGTTCTAGCTTTTTGAGTTCGTCTCTAATTTCTTTTTTTTCAATTTTTTTTCTTTTTATCTACTTCTATGTTTTATTCTGTTATGGAAGATACGATGGGGACTTAAAAAAATCTGTTGGGGTCTGATAAATATAACCGTACCACGGGTAAGAAATGCATCAAAGTTTGGTTGTGTTTTTATTTTCGTTGTTCCCTTTAAAAACCCCCGTTTAGTATGTAGAATGATGCTAAAAACGCTAAGCTATGTTGAACCAGTATTTTACTGCATTTAGAAAAGAGTTGAATCTTAGATTGCAAATTCTTAATTTAAGATTTAATAAAACTAATCATGCGACTTGTTGAGTTTTTTCTGTTTCTTTTTGTTTGTTTTAATCATCAAGAACCACTAACAATGTGATCCAAGTTGACCTAAAGCTCTGAAACACATAGAGCATTGGACAAAAACCAAAATTTAATCATGCTTCAAAATGACCAAATATTTAGTTGCACGTAGAAAACACCGATACACCGAATAGAGTTTTGTATTTGAAAGCGCACGACCCGTTATTTATGGTGATCAAACAGAGTGTGTTTTAGTTAATTAATCAACGTGTTTCAAATTTACGTTATTTATTAATCATCGATCTAATAACTACTAACGAAGGAACAGATGAAAATAACATTTGAAAACACCATAGCAATTCGTTATTAGCCTGGACGAAAACAATCAGATTCTCTTTAAAATTCGGATTTGCGTTCAGTTTGTGTTTTTTTTCCTTTGTCCTAATTTTCAATGTTTGATTTAATATGTTTTAATCCTTTGTACCACAAACCCACTCGAATTCCATATTTCTTCGAACCTACATCATCCAACCTTTTCTGCTTTTATTTCATATCCAAGCATACCTTAGATATTTCCGTTCAGGTATTTATGGCATTTGGATTCTGCAATATGTTGAAGTCGTCGTTTGAGCGAATCTAAATTATAAAGTGCTGCCAATAATAGTTATGTGAAGGAGTGCGTGCGTAATGGACCATTCATAAATCCCGTCCTCACTTTTTACAGATTTTCACTGAAAATTTTTCAGACCACCCCCATCTTGTCCGCAGTTTTCCTTTACCTTATAAAACGTAAATCCCACTTTCATCGTTCATCGTTTCATATTGGATCAGTTTCATTTGTTTACAGTTCAGTTTTTTTTGCCTACTAGACCAGTTAAATTGAACTTGCTCTGCTTTCCTTAAACAGTCAATTTGAGAACATAAACCAAGTGACAATTCAAATGGAAAAATTTTTATGTCTTCCCCACATATGGGAGAGAAAGGGTTTCACCTTACTCATTAGAAATGTCATTCGACGCATCCAAAGCTCAACTGTCTCATGGCTTATGATGGGACCAATTAAGGTAAATCTTTTTTACACACAAAAAGCTTGAGTTTTTACTGAGCTACAAACTGAAGTGTTAAACAAGGATATTCGTCGAGTTTATCTAATTTAAATCTTATTTAAAATACTATTTTAAAATGAGATGCACCAACTCAGAGACTACGTTGATCATGGCGCTGTAGCGTAAGAGTCGTGATAAAATGGCTTCCACCTGTTAAAATGGACAATTTCAAAATGCCGCATGTGAGGTCGATTTGTAGAGAAGGTTGTGGCACCACTTTACCCATAGTATAGTGAGGAGCTGTGGTGGCGACGTGTTACAAACGTAAGAGTAAAGGCATTAGACCCTCGTACTTCGTACGGGTCTAAAAATAAAGCTGGGCATTACATAGTGCGGCAAATGCCGTTCAGTCCCATGCGATTTAGTCCAAAGAGAAGCGTCACTGCTCGTCACATAAGAAGATATCAGTTCTTTTGGAAGTGACACATAGGACTTGCGTCATCTCTACCCTATGAGGGTTTTCTACTGATTGTGTTGAGTAAATTATTCAAAATTTAGTAGAATCAACATCAATTTCGTTTGACCTGTTTCGCTCTCCTATTTCTGAGATCATAGCCAAAATATTTTCTATTTTCTTTCTGTAAAAAAAGCAATTTCATTTGAATATTATTAGTCGTACTGTTTGACAATATCGTGCTTAGTAGGAAGAAAAGTTTACTTTACATGTAGGACTCCAACACTCGAACCTACATTTCTGTTCCAATTTACCCCATTTCCGTGCTTATTGATTTCACAGCTTATTCAGTCAGTACCTTTATTCCATATTAAATTTCGTATTGACAGTAAGCACAGCGAAATTGTATATGCGATTATAGATTTAAATAAATTTTCCGTTTCGCCATTAAAATTTCACTTTTCAAAACAAAGGGAAAAGCGTAATTATTCGTAATGTCGTATGCACATTTACATATTTATGTAGTTAAGAGATTTTCCAACATCAAATTTCAGCTATCGTTATTTATGCACATAATAAGATATTGACGTTAGACTCAGATTGAAAAGGAATAAATTTCATAAAGTAAAAAGAAAAAAACGTTTTGATAACCAAACCACTGAACGGTATTTATGTGAAAATAATGATGAGATACTATCCGATACCCATACCATGTACTCAGTCTTTGATTCAATGACTTTCAACCCATGATCTCCAAAGATATTCTTCCACTTGTCGAATATTTTTTGACTCCTGTTCTGGTAAAGAACTTACGGATCACAATCAGAACTGTGATGCAATGTGCATCGAACCAAAGTCAAGGCTGCATACTGTTGGGGAGATAATCAGTGACATACCACTTCTGACGATTTTACATTACAAAAAGTTCACTGCATCATCACGTGAACTATAATTATCAAAATCGGTCGATATACGTTATCGAATGTGGTGAATTCATACAGTATAATTATAGGTTTGACCTAAGCACAGCAAAGTCAATTTACCGGACAGATGTGATAAAATTTATTGATACTGTGTACGTTCGTGAAATATTGGGTACATTGCAATAAATTCTGTTGCTAATATAAATAGGGAGAGAGGAGGAGCAAAATTCATGGCATCCATCGTAAATACAAATGTATTAGTTGAGCTTTTAATTACAATTGATTTATTATTCATTTAAGCATTTTCAATGGAGAAATAAAGCTTCGCCGATATATCATCAATTTTATCATTGTTTCAGCTTTAATGAATGCAAATGAAAATCTTTTCAATTTACTGACAGCAAATTCACTTTTCATTAGAAATGGTACCTAAATTAGAACTAACTAACTTAGGAGCAATTTACCAATTACGCACGGTCTACAGGGGGAAGGGGATCTGACCATCTGACGAAAGCGTCAGCTTCATACTTCTTTAAAATATATTTTGTCGAGATATTTTGGCGTGCAAGAAGGTAGTAGGTGTATGAACTCTGAAATTCGTGAATTACCCCTTAAAAGATATTCATTTCGACGGTTGATTTCACTTGACGTAAACGAGTTATGACTGTGTCCTATTCAAAGTTACATCAGTTTTTTTTGAGAATAGTGGTATTTTCTAGGCTGTGTCGATTGAGCATATAAGTTTGCAGTGTGGTGAGCGAAGTGATCTTTTCTCGTGATACAAAATGTTCACCTCCACCGAAACAGCGCTGGCTCGCCGCCACTCGATATCTCGATATTTTTACACCATTTTTTCGTTAATTCTCTAAGCTGAATGAAGTGACGGTACTTTTTTCAAGTGTCGCCACCATTGCTTTTATAGCTTACTACGTACTAACGGACACGAGGACACAATCTGATTGTGACAATCAAGTACCTGTGCTGAAATGTTACCTGTTACCTACCACACTCTTTGGTCCTCAATTATTAAAGAAAGAGGACTCGCAGGGGTTTAAACATAGAATTTTAGCTTCAAGCACTAACATAGAAAATATCTGGAGCCTCCTGTAATCATAGTAAACTCTCGGTAAACTCTGGGTTTTTTCCGTACAGCCAGGAGGCATGTTTTCTTTATGTTAGATAAAACATTTGAGTGTTAGTGCTTGAAGCTAGAGTACTATGGTATGAAAGGTAATTTCGAAAAATCTCACCAAAACGCTTTAACACCAACATGAAAATAATTCTAGGATTCGTCAGTTGAAGTCCAAACCTCCAATTGGCCGTCACGATGATCTACAACGGTTTCATAAGATTCATGAACCTCCAACAATTATTTAGCTTCGGCGGTTCTCCATACTCCAATTGCTTCAGTCTTAGCTGTTAGCTGTTTTCTTCACTTTGTGTTTCCCATAATCTTCCGAAACTTATTTCCGCACCTATTATATCGTAAAACAACAGAAATCGCACAAAAAACAACCAAATTAGTAAACATTTTCGCGATCAGCCATTGTCACCATCGGCTTCTTCCACCAGATAGCCGTCGAAAATAAAATGTATTTGCGATAAATAAAAATTTTTATTTTCGGATAATATTTTGCAAATCAATTTCAGTTGTGCTTCAATGTTTAACAATATTATTGTACGGCATTGTTGAAGCAAGTCTGAAGCATAGGCAAATACTGATCTCTCATTCCAGTGAAGTTATAAAAGGGTTGACTTACACATTGATTTCCATTTGTATAGAGAATGTTGAGGTTCGTGCAACCCATAATAAATGACTTATCAATAGAACGAATCGCATTTCCTTCCACCGCTACTTTATCGACATGCACCGTTGATCTAAAGCTTCTACTCTCCAGAGCAGTCAGACGATTGTTCGTTAAAAATAACGTTTCAAGCAGTGGACAGTTTCGAAAAAGTCCGGGTGGAAGTGATGGAATTGAGTTCGTACTCATATCGATATCTCTCAAGTTTCCTAAATCCTGAAACAAATCTGCATGAAGGCTGATTAAAGATGTGAATACTAAGATCAATCTGGCAAGGTTTCTCAGGCCGCGAAACGCCGTAGGAGCAATTGTGCCAAATGGGTTTCCACTCAGATCGAGCTCATGTAACATAGTAGGGAAAACGTCCGGACGAATTTGCGTACACCGATTCTTGGACAAAAGCAAATACTCCAGGTTCACTAGTGGCGTAAATGTTCCACTTGGCAAATCAGTTATTCCATTGTTATCCAAAGTCAGGCCTCTCAAACCTCGCATGCCAACAAAACTATTTTCATTCGGAACGACGGCGTTGTTTGCCATAGACACGTAGCCTAAATTTGAGTTGTTTACGAACCATTGGTTGTTGAATGAGGTTAGTCGGCAGCTGTCCATATTAACGGATATCAAACTTTCGCAATTTCGAAACAAACCGGTTGGTATATCTGAAACCGGATTACTTCCGATGTACAGACTCGTCATTTTTCGTTGATTCGCAAACAAGTTTTCAGGAAAATTTGGAATGCTGTTGAAATTTAAGGAAATCGTATCAACCTCGCGGCAATTACTGAAGGCGCCAGCAGAAACCGAAGTGATGCTGTTCATTATCAACGAAATATCCACAGCTTTCAAACAGGATCTAAATGCGTTATCATCAATTGTCCTTAATCCAACACTTTGAAAAGCAATGTAGCGAAGATTTGGAAATTTTCTGCAACCGATGCTCGGCACGGTGGTAGTAGTGCCTGCAGCTTGGATATACTCAACATCGGCATCGCTTTTTCCAGCCATATGAGTTCCGGTTATATCTGTGTATCCGTCGAAACCATTCGGGTTATTTATGTTAAGGCTGCACATATATATGTCAATGTTCATCGAATAACTGCAGCGTGGCTGGGTCTGTGCAGCCGCAACGGATAAAATTGATGCAATTAATATGAAGAGCTTCATGTTGATATCTGGCGAACTCACTGTAATCGACTGAGGAGACCAGGAAAATCAGCGACTATTTAGCAAAAAACAAAATCATTGACCGATAAGATAAGCATTGTGGACGTTGAAGTTGTTTCTTTTGCTAAACTTCAGCTTTCTAAAACTAACTCAAATTTTCTATCCAATGATAAGATAACATATCTTGTGTGGTGTGCTGAACTATGGCTCGCCTCATCTGCCTTGAAAAGGATGCGCAGAGAGTCGTCAGTATGCGAAGGGAACAATGCTCTGGATTTTTAGATGTCAAGGAAGGGAAATCAATGAATAGCCATCAACGAATCAAGAGTTTTTTTCAACTTTCACTAGGTTTCTTGGTTCTTCTTGTACATTCAGTAAGATAGTGAAAGTTGAGATCTGCAATTTAAGATTCTTCAATTCAAGGAATCAAGTAGAGGAATTTTAATTGAAACGTTCAACTAGACAGGTTCATTGAAGGTGTTAACACAAATTGTTTTCTCCACCTAGTGATATCAAGATAGAGAAAATGAAGTTCCTAACATATGTTCAGAGACTGCTTTTAGCGAATTTGATTCCTGAGCTCGCCTCCAGCTTATGCTTTTATTCGCCTCTTTGCATGCGTTAGGAAGAAAATTATTCGTACGAAAAAGTTTCATCAGACTCTAGCAGTTTACTCACTCGTTCTGCCAATGAATTAAGGTAATCTCAAGGAATATTTGAAGTTAAGTCTTATGTCAGCACAAAATCGAGCACCAAAGCAAAGTTGGGCATTTTTCTAAAACCGTTTTGTATCTTGATGATGGGGCTCAAACTCAAACAGTCGAAACAATGTCAATAAATCGGAAGAAAAAATTGAAAACTTTCGTGAAAGAAAACAATTTTCAATTCGATCTAAAAAATTCGACACATTTTGCTAAATAGTTTCGTTTATTGGATGCCGCACCTTCCTGACGAAGGACTTTTTTTTTGGAAAACCCAGAACTTCAAAACTTACGATATCAATAAATGGCGTCGCCCGAGAGCTCCTACGCAAATGATTGTCCACTTGAACTGTCTACTATCAATTTCAATTGCATTCAACCCACATTATAATATCTTTGTTTAGTTTGAGTGGCCCATTTTAAATATAAAATTTGATTGTAACTGAGACAATGAAAACTGATTAGTTAGCCGAAATCACAGCGATTAGAACGAACATAAAAGTCATGCAGCTGATAAGTGCAAACAGATTCAGCAAGCTCACATTCACTTGTGTCGTTGAACGTATGTAAAAGACGTATTCCGTTGCAATGAATAAAGCGATGAAAAGGGTCAGCTTAATTCGTTGAACTCATTCTCGGCGGTCAATAAAGAACGAAACTGTTTCAAGACAAAAATCGCTATTATATGGAAAACCAAACCCGAAATGAATGACATTGGTGGTAAACGAGAAGGTAACACTTCATTGATTTCTAACTTGAATATAAATGAACTTCGTCTTCTGTGATTTCATAGCACTCTAGCATCTCGCCATTTTATTAGATGCGCGGTTACATACAAATAAGAATTCACCTACCACGAAGTAATGCTCGGAACATGACAGTTTTGACCTGACTTGATACTGAAATGAAAAAACCCCGATTTGAATAAAACTGAATCCGAAATTTTTATTTCCGGTCTGGTAACTTCAGGTTCAGGTCAACCTGAAATCATAGATTCGGTTTCAGGTCAAGGTCACGTTTACATCAAGAATTTAACAATCCACCAACTAAAAAAATGTCAAATTTTCGGTGTGTATTGAATGTAACCCGCGTATCTGCATTGAGGTGACCTCCACACCAGTATAATATGTGTAACAAACTTTGAATCAAATTATCTCGAAATCCATTGATCTTTGATGATGTTCGATCCATTCGAAAGCGGATCACGAGTCTACCAAATAAGGTTCCATGAAGGTTGGTCCAAGAAAAGTCTCACCGTTTCCGAGCTATATCAAGACCCAGTTTGTTAGTCACAGGTCCTGGTCAAGGTCGTTGAATTTGGCATGTGTTGGATGTTTTGACTAATACAAAGAGAAGTGGGTATAACATGAATTTCCTGAGTAGTTTCGTACACGGTAAAACTCGACGGTTTGAGGACTTTAAAATGACAGAATGAGGCTGTCAAGCACGGAAAGGCAATTGAAAAGAATTTCTGATAAGTTAAATCTAGTGAAATGCTTTGCAATTCAATCAAAATCTTTATACGAATTCCTAGACCAAATATCATTTCCCCAGGATTTCTAGACCATTTCAACGATGTGTGTCAAGTATTTAGACTTTTATGTGCTTCATTGGTGAGGTTAGCTGTTTGTATACGTTAAGCAGGAGCATTTATGCGTGGAGAAGCATTGTATCGAAGGAGGAATGCGGGGTCAAAATCTGATCAGATTTCCATCGGAACATTTGACTTATTCGCCCAGGCTTCACATAAACTAGATTAAACTGTGCATTATTCTAGCACAGATTGCATTTTGAAGAGCCTATCACTTAGAGTCACTTATCAAATGTGAATCCCAGGGGCATGAAAAGGAAGAACTCAGAAATATTCACCACAAAGACAAAAATATCTACGATTCGTCAGTTGAATTCCAATTCTCCAATCAGCCGTCAAGGTTTCTGCGAACTGTTGACTAGAAAGCTTAAACACACAACACACTTACCTTGAACCTGTTAGATCGTAATATAACGGAAATCGCACAAAAAACGTGACTAGCATTTGTGATAAGTAAATATTTGCATTTATTTTCGGATAAAATTTTAATCCTTCGATGTTTTGGCAATATTATTGTGCGACAGCATTGTTGAAACATTGTTGAAGCATATTCATATACTGCTGTCTATTAGCCCCAAAGGTGTGAAAGAAAAAGTTTGCACACACATTTCCATTCATATATAGATAGTCGATGTTCGTGCATGCATCAATTAATGACCTGTCAATAGCGTTCACTCTATTTCCTTCTACCGCTATCGCACGCACGTGCACCACTGATCCAAAGGATTCTCTTCGCAGTGTAGTCACTTGATTGTTCAATGCATATACCGTTTCAAGCAGTGGACAATTTGCAAAAAGTCCTCGTGGAAACTCTGTAAGTTGGTTCGTGTTCAAAATTATATCTCTCAAGTTTGTAAGCCCCTGGAACGGATTTGAATTCAGGCTGTTGGCGACTAAACCTGTGTATGTTAAGTCCAAACTGCGAAGATTACTCAAACGGCTAAACATTGTAGGCGGAATTGTGCCGAGTGGGTTTCCGCTCAGGTCGAGCTCTCCCAACATAGTAGGGAAAGCGTCTCCAGGAATTTGCGTACACCGATTCTTCGACAAAAGCAAAGAATCTAAGTTCGGCATAGTCGTGAATGTTCCACTGGGAATAGTAACTATCCGATTGTCATTCAAATTTAGACCCCTCAAGTTCATGCCAACAAAAGTATTTGCATTCGGAATGATGGTGTTGCCAACCGCAGACAAGTAACGTAAATTTGAATTGCTTGCGAACCATTGATTGTTGAATGTTGTTATTCGGCAGCTGTCCAAATTGATGGAATACACATTTGTGAGAGGTCGAAACAGATGTGTTGGAATTAATGTTAACGGATTACTTCCCAAAAGTAAAGTTCCCAAATTCTGTTGATTCGCAAAACAATTTTCAGGTAAAGTTGAGAGGCTGTTGAAATTTAAGGCAATATCCTCAACAGCGCGGTTATTAAGGAATGCGCCGGCAGAAACCGAAGTGATGCTGTTCATTAGCAATGAAATATCCTTAACAATTGAACAGCCACGTAATGCATCATCACCAACTGTCCGTAAACCAACACTTTGAAAAGAATAGTAGAGAATATTTGGAAAAAAATCGCAAACGACTCGTGGCAAAATGGTAGTAGTGCCGGAAGCCTGGACATATCCAACATCGGAATTGCTGTATCCGGGCAGGTGATTTCCGTTTATTTGTGTGTACCCGTCGAAACCATTCGGGTTATTTATGTTAAAGCTGCACATGTATATGCCATCGTTGATTGAGTATTGGCAGCTTGGTGGTGTCTGTGCAGCCGCAATGGATAAAATTGATGCGATTAATATGAAGAACTTCATGTTGATGTCTGGCGAACTCACTGCAATCGACTGAAGAGACCAGGAAAATCAGCGACTATTTAGCAAAAACACCATTGACCGATAAGATAAGCATTGTTGAAGTTGTTTTTTTACTGAGCTTCAGCTTTCTAAAATTAACTCAAATTTTCTATCCAATGATAAGATTAGATGTAGATGTCTCGGGCGATGTGTTGGGCTATAGTTCGTTTCATCTGCCTTGAAAAGGGTACGCAATGGTGGTGTATTTAAGAGATCTAGTAGTCAAATATTCACATCTAGCAGTAGTGGTCAATATTCGAAGAAACAGTGCTCTAGTACTCGGTTTTTTGCTGTCAGGGAAAGGAAGTCAATGGATTGCCGAAAACGAAGCAAGGTATCTTTTCAACTTCCATATCGTATTGGTTGGCGCACTTTCCTGACGAAGGACACAATTTTGGAAAAACCCAGAACTTCAAAACATACGATATCAAAAATGGTATCGCCCGTAGAGCTCCTACGCAAATGATTGTCCACTTGTGTTGTCTACTATCGATTTCGATTGCATTCGGCTCACATTACGAATATCTTTGTTTTGTGGAAAGCTGAACAAAATATCATGTGGCACGTTTTAATTATAAAATTAGATAATAACTGAGACAATGAAAACTGATTAGTTAGCCGAAATCACAGCGATTAGAACCAAAATAAAAATCATTCAGCTGGTAAGTGCAAACAGACTCAGTCAGCGAATGTGATCGTGTAGTTGAACGGATTCGCTGGACGAGAAATGTAAAAAGAGAGTCGCTACTATCACGTGAGGAACGAATAAATGAAACGAAACGGTTCTATTGCAATTTTGGAAAAAACTTAGTTGCAGTACTAACAGCTGAAATTCTCTACAAGTGTTGAACCGTAGAAAAACTC
>JANTFA010163748.1:0-31517 GCA_026413405.1 Phytosciara flavipes
GTTTCGGCAAGATTTTTATTTATATAAATTAACAGATTATTCAAGCTAATGTCTCGATACCATGCGAGAAAAGCTCGATAGAGTGCAAGAAATGAGTTTTTACTTTACTAGGGAGGTAATGGGGCTATTCCCTCACGCGGAAAACCCTTTACCTCGCCCATAAAGTGAAATAGGACACATTCGGGAAACAATTTGATTTTTCGTATCACGAAGAGTAAAAGCACCCGAGACCGTTAGATGACGTAGTGCACGGCAAACTTTTCTCGCATATGACATCAACTACATGCATGGAAAGATGATGATTGTGACATGGAATTATAAAAAATCTAGTTCTTCATTCAATGAATTAAGGCTAGTCGATTGGAAATTCATACCACAAACAAATCAAACATTTGAAACTCTGTCAGTATTCACTTTTCTTCCACTGTTGTATAATATGTCGAACCCAACGAGCGATTTTATTTCATCTCTATGTGTATTGAAAATGTAGGGTGCTTTAATGACAGGAGGGTTGTGAAAGAACTTCAGTTCGGAAGGAAATTTCGGTTGATGTGTAATGGTATTTTCATATACACAGAGCAGAGAGAGGGAGAGAGAGAAAGTTAAAATGTTGTGCATTGAGAACGTATGTCATTTTGTTTTTGTGCGTATGGTTCACCTTTTGTTCCGAAAGGTGAAATCATATCACATAACAGACGAGAAACAAAAAAACTGAAAAGAAAAACAATTTCGGCATGTGCAACAATGCACCTCTCGAATTGGAATGATATTTTTGTTTTTCTTTCATTGATTATGCGAGAATAACGGTGCACATTATGTACTTACATAAAACGAATCCGCTCTTATAATATGCGCATATCATGAAACAACATGGCTTGGCTATACAATTTTATCCATTTTATATACAAGCTAGAGAGATGATTTTCTACATAGACCTGAAACGAGAATGGAAAACTTCACTTTCAGTCTATTGGAGCATTTTGAAACCGTCGTACGGAAGTTGATATTGAAATAATAATGTTCCGGTACCATTGTTGAAAGTTTTACTTCTCTGTTAGTGTCTGGTGTGTGTATATGGAATGGAATGGCTAAAACATCATTGTGATTTCATGTGATTTCGGCGTGTAGCAAAATTGAAGCTCTTCAGATATATTTACAAAAGCTGGAAAAGCGCAAAAATCAATGCGAAGCCTCCAGCGATATAATATTGAACATCTACCAATTCATACTTCGAGTTCTATGACATTTTAGTGAAGGCATTTCCGAGTATCCTTTTGTTAAAGAATTCATTTGTTGTGAAGCCATAGATTGTGGTGTCCTATACAGTTTTGTGTGAAAATCTCGCTTTTATATAACAACGAAAATAACAAGAAATCAGAAAGGCGGTCGGTCGGAGTGTGTGTGTTGCGATATTAACTATAAATAATACTTTTGAATCGATAAAATTACATAAATAAAACCGAACCTCATACACGACACAGCCGCTGATATACAATTTTATACATTCTCACACCCAGCAAAATGTTTATTATTGACAATTTGTGTGGGGATGTTTTCGCCTCTGTAGACACGACGCTATTCCACTGATTATAATGTTTGTTTAAAGTGGCTGGTTATCAATTTTGTTTCATCGAGAAAATTTGCATACTCATCATTGCGAAACCGATTTTTGACATCACACCGATTTCCGTTCAAGTTCAGTGATTCGAAATTTTCAGTTTTTCATCAATTTGGAAATTCAATTTTATACGTCCACATCGCATCCATAGCACATCAACCATACAGCTATCAACATACATGAACATTAATTTATCGAACTTGCTGTGAAATTTCGGTGTACACTCTCACAAAATTGTAGTTGATTTTTTGGTTTGTTTTTCACGGATTTTCTTCACACTTCCCAAAATCGACGGTTCATTGACCTTTTGCTGCTGTAGGTTTACAGGAAAAAAATGAGCGCCATAGACGTTTATCGGTGAGTATGTTCTTTTCCAAGTTGAATTCTTTAGAGGATTTAGCATTGAAATCGTTTGTGTAGCATGGATCGGATATTAAATTGTCACATTGTAAAGTTTAAGTCGCTTATCTTTGTAGCAGCTGTTTTCCCGTTATAATACCTAAGTAAGGAAAAATGGAAAGCTTTATGCAAACTCTCTGAAGGAGAGGTTCTTTGTGGATGTGTTATTCATCTCTTTGAAATCTCTTTGAAATCTCTTTGAATTATTTACCATACCAAGTGCTCCATTTCTGCGGAAATAATTGGAAAACCGAAAATCCTTGACCCGAATCTTGGTTGATTAGATTGGCTATTTTTCCCACAAAATATCAAATTCCCACCTCCATTATTCCCCTTCATTTTTATAGCAGCACTGCAACCCAATTTAATTGTTATGTGTGTGTACTTGAAGCGACATCATTTTTATCGGTCAACCTAGTTTGTTATTTTTATTCCACATCAAACTCAACCTTAGCCACATTTTTTTTTCGTTTAAATGAAATAAGTGGATTATTGTGTCATCATATAGCATAACAACCGTTTCCTAACTACAATTTTTAGCTTATACGTGGCAAGGGTTAACGTGGTTTCATTTTGTTTGTGATGTAACTATCAGAAACTATGTTATCAGTAAAATGATAGGAATTCAGCTCGGTTAGGGATATGAAATAGTTGGTCAGGTAGAGGATTTCTGGTCAGGAAGTATCAGAATGGTTATTCTGTTGGAGTCATTGAGCTTTAATCTTTTATGTCACTACGACTATCGAGTCTACTACTTCTTTTGTTTGTGTATTTTCAACAGGTTGATAGAAAATCTTCTACTTCATTTGTTCAAACATAAATTTATCTGAAATGTTCTTCGCTCTGTCCATCGTATCTTTCGATAAGTTTAGGCATGGTTGAATTGGTACCTTCAACTTGGTACTTGTTTATCGAGGGATGAAAAGTTGAATTTCCAACTTTTCAACTACTTTTCTGAATAATTGAACACAAAGTTTTCCATGGGAACGCAGTGGAGATAAACGAAACGGAAACATCAGTTCGTTTCAACTTTTTTAGAAACAAGAGCGAAGTGCCAAGTCAAACGGGAAGTTTTCTATTTTTTCCTCACGCAACAGAAATTCATTGGAAGTTTTTTTTCACCTGAATTGCCATCGGACAAAAATGTCAACAAAATGTCAATATGTCATTTTAAATGGAGATAAACAAGATTCATCATACCACACACTGTGTGGAAAGGTTTTTTTGACTGGATGAAATAGATTTCATCGTTGGAGTTTTGTTGTTATGTTCGATGTTAATGGATGATTGGAGTTTTGACAAGTTAGTTTTATGTAAAACATTATTCTAAGTTGAAAACTGACAGGTTATGGGTCCAAAATGCACCGATTTTAGTATAAGCTTGTCTAAACTTCGAAAAGTACATACACTCAGTAACATTTAGAAACGGCATCGTATCAAAAATTTCTTATTTCTCTCATTTTGCATTCTCTTCTCATTCCTCCGTGTACTCGTTATGGAGAAATGAGAGAACTGAGAGAAATAAGTAATTTTTGATACGATGCCGTTTCTAAATGTTACCAAGTGTAGTCGCTATATCCTTGATTTTAGAAGATATTCTATTGATCGAAAATGTGGTCAAACATGTAGTTCTAGCTGCAGACCACTTCACACATACTTACATTTGAGGCGGTTGCAAACGGCCGCAGGCGTGCTCGAAGCAGCTGACAAAATTGGGTCGATATGGAGGGTTGACGCACTTTTTTATTCCATCTATTCCCAAAATAGAATGATGTTTTACGTAGAATTCGCCAAACTTTAAATGTCCATTATGAGCAGTGACGCACGTTTAAAAAACCATACCAAAGCAATAACGTGATGAACTGTTGCTCCTACGACTCGACCGCTAAATACAAAAATCATGTGACACCTAAAATTATCTGCGATGCGTATAATTTGATCATTTACCCGCGACGATACACGTACTGGTCGTGTTCATGAAATGGACAAAGTCAATTCAAAACGAAACAAAAAAAAAACAAATTTGTCGACCGTTCATTTTGCACCGTTCCTAGGTCAACAGTCACAGCATTGAAATGAAAATGAATCTCAACCGTTTATTCCAAGCAATTGAAAAAAATGTTTGCCATTTTATTTTTGATGGTTACATTTCAATTCGTTTAAATGGTTCTGCGGCAGTTCAATTGATATAAATTGCTCGGAACGTTTTTGTAAACTAATGACTGTGTGACTTACTAAGGAAATAAATAGAGAGAAAAAGTTTTCGGTTTTGAATGTGTATAAAGTTCGACCTAATTTCAAAACCGATATTATTCTGTCCTCAACTAGACGATAGCTACACGATTTTTTGGCTAGAGCACGGAACATTTCGTCGGCACAAACGAATAAAAAGTACATTAACGTAATTTATGCGAAATGTTTGGTAATGAGTCATGTTTTTTTGATAGTCTTTTATTGCTGTGTCGAGTATTAGGGTGGAAATGCTCTTATAGAACACGCTTGCGCATCATGAATGCACTTCCCGAAAAAAAAAGAAAATTCATTGCAAAATAAGAGACTCATTTCCACTTTATGTTTTCGGTAATTAACTTAGCAACATCGGAGCATCCAATAAAGTTTTCAAACGAAGTCAAAGGATCTCGTCTCAAACTTAGTTACAGCGAACTATGGTTTCTTTTTGTGTCTGTGCAGAAATAGGTTTTAGGAAGCATGTAATTTGGAATACTAATGAGTACAACAGTAAAGAAAAGTTCTGCAACAAAGTCGTAAGTTTAACAAGGCAAACATCTTCACCAACACTAATTACAGAAATCTATTTAACGAGATAATTCAAAGTCACTGTGCAAAAAGCATCCATGAAATTGCAGTTTTTTTATGTACTCCAGAAACTCATTTGTGTGAGAAATGTGTGGCAATTAGAAATGTAGCATGGAAAAATAGCATCATACAACCCGTGCCTTCGCCATTGTCTATTATACACGACACTACATCATTTTTCTTTTAAGTGGTCTACTGTTTAAAATACCAGACATTTTCGTTGCATTATGCATTGTCTATGGCTTTCGGCACGGAATGGAATCGCATTTATTAGGAGATTGGGTAGATATATGCAGGGGACTTACTGCATACAGCAGTGTGTTCATTTGTTTCGTTAGATATATAGACTGTGTGTGTACTTACCACCGAAAAATATTTATTTCGCTTAATTATGGATACGAAGCTAAATTTATTAGGGGGGATGTGTCGCACAGTAAAACATTTGGTGGGCCGTTTATCATTCTGGAAATGTTAAATTCGGCGCCATGAGAGTACGCAATACATGTCAGGATGGAATGATATGACTGCTGGGAATTCCACGCACGAATTTTAATGTGCTAAATGGAATGTATACTACAGGTCTCCTTCTTCATTCTCGGCCTATTTACATCCGCTGCTGAATGTGGACCTCCCCGATTTTTTTACAATTTTGGTGGTCGCCAGTCCGTGATTGTTATGGTCCAACGTACATCTCTCCTCCATGTAGTGTATTCCGCCCAACTCCACTTTAGTGATGCTATTCTTTCCATGACATCAGCGACTTTTGTTTTCTGTCGAGTGCATTGATTTTGCTTTTTGTCTCTGAGCGTAATCCCAATCAGTGCCACTCAGTGAAGGCATACGAAGACAGGTGAATAAATTACAAAATTTGTTAATACTTGAAGTACTAGATTGAATCGTTATTAAGCATCTTTCTTCTTTTTCTTCTTTCTCAGCCCTTTTGAACGGTGTTACGCATCAAACGTTTCCATATCCGCTGCTCAATGTATGCCTCCCCGATTTTAACGATCAATGGCTACCATTATTGTTCCCAGTTCTCTTCTAAGTTCTTTTCTGTGAGATATTTTGTGATTCCGTTCGTCCACCTCTTCGGTGGTCTCCGCTCCTTGATCGTGTAATGTGTTCCGCCCAACTCCACTTTAGAGATGCTATTCTTTCCATGGCATCAACAACTTCCGTTTTCTGTCGAATCCATTGATTTGATTTTCTGTCCTCTAAGCATAATTCTAAACATACTTCGTTTCATGTCTCTTTGCGCCACTCACCCAAATTCAGTTTATGGCCGAGGTACACACAGCTGTCCACTCGTCCGATGACAGTGTCACCAATTTTAATGACCTTGTCTTCGGTTATGTTCGTCATTACTTTGGTCTTCGGTAAGTTCATCTTGAGACCAACTTTGCTTGACGCCTCGTTTGACTGTTCTAACATGATCTGAGATCTGAGCAGTTCAATAGACGGTTAAAGAGCTTACACATTCCATAGCGGGGACACACGTATACATTAGAGACTAAAAGTATAGCCAAGTAGAACGTTGACATTGTATATCGTTACAGTGATGTCCCACGTCTTTTTTTGTTGTTGTTTCCTAACTAAGGCGAAAGTGTGATATTTATAGTTTCTACGGTTTCTACGTATAACCATAAGCCTAATGATCGACCACGATGCGTTTCATGTGTATGTTTCAATTACTCACGATTCATTTTCAACAATGGAATAGAATAAACGATTAATCTCAACACTCATTGTGAAAAAGAGAAATACCAAAGCGCGTGAGGCAAAGCTATTTATTCGAAATGCTAAATAATCTTTTGAATTCAACCAGACGACTGCCTGAAACGCCCACCAATTCAAATGACTTTTTCAAACGTCCCAAATGGATTAGTATTACCAAAGTATTTATAATCTAGAAACGCATACATGGCATACGTAACTATAACAACAGATGATAAAGCGAACATAATTATTTCAATAAATAACCAACCGAATTGACTTAGACAATAAAATTAATGAAAAGTGGGCGATTCAACAATCGTTTCCAATTAATAAATTTGTTTATCACAAATTATTGTTGGTCAATTATTGTCTTCGATTGATAACATGCGCGTATTATATTAGCATTTTTATGATATAGAGTGCAATAAATGGCCCACACCACTTTTGTCTGCGCTGTACAAATTTTATCTAGATAGCATCCAATAAACGGTCCATTTTATTATGTAGTTTCCCATCGACAAGTTGTTTATTTTGTTATGATGGAACTCTCTGTAGGTATGAACACAAAAAAAAAATCCAATCCAACTCAAATCATTTCCTACCACATCACTTTGTCTGGGTAAATACGATTTAAAAATGTGTCTTTCAGAGTGGAAATTAATTATTCAGCAAAAAGAAAAAAGAAGTTTCCGAAGTAGAATTATGTCTCCATGATGATGGATTTCTCTCTCGCACATCGTCGTGAGGGAAACAATTTAAATATTTACATAATAAGTCATCCTATATGTGGTTCGTATTGTCAGGGTCGTAGCTACTAATGGGCTTAAGCGGTTTCAGCCCGCTCTTGAATCTCTTGAGCCCATTCTGAGGGAATCGGGCAATAGCTTACTCATCAACTTACTGCTCAAGTAAGATCGATCATCAATACTTCTCAGTTCTCAATACATTACGAGTACAGTCTTGCATCAAATTACGGAATTGTTGTGCAACCGTTTCATTAGTGGAAAACCCAAACAAAGTTTCGCCTGCGGCACTTTACCGCAATTTTCAGAGGTTATCAATAAAGGACTGAGCGATGTATCATTAAATTTAAAACGAAGTTCGGAATTGCTCAAAATTTTATCTTTATTGCCAATCAATTTCGACATCCGATCGATGTCATCTTTAGTAATTTTGTTATCATACCCCACAGATATCTAAGTTATAACGCCTGCACTTCCTGGTATTGTCACATAGTCAAGCGAATTATACTGGAATGAAGGTGCGTGCCATCTAGCATCGTTACTTCGAAGCTAATTCAATCTTGAGATTCAAATTTGAGCGCCGTATCTTTTCGGCTGAATTATTGCCATTTTGCTGTGATGAAGTAACTATTTTGTGAATGTTGGTTATCACTTTACGGAAATACACGGGTTTTTGAAACACCAACTAGTGTTCATGAAATAAAAGCTTCTTTTCAGACATTTTTAAATTGATAACTCAATTCTACAAATGTCCATGACTTAGGGGATCAAAAATGTTAGTCGTAATTCTCTCAGCCTTAATTTTCTGTGAGGACATCCGTGATTTTGAAGCTGAAGTGGAAATGAACTGACGTCTGAATTCTTGAGCAATTCGGAACTGACTACTGGCCACAGAATAACATAACAAAATTAGAGTCACGTTCTCTTTAACTCAGCTATCTTGGATCACTATTTCTAAAATAGTATCGGAGTTTACCTCATTAAAAAAAAGTCGAGGCCGCTGCTTGAATAATTAAAAAATCGCATACGCCGCATTTATTGTTACATTTCACAGTTGAATGTTAAAGTTTTTGGAATTCATTGAAAAAAAACTTAGCTGCGCGGCCGTACGATACTGGGACCTTAGGAAATTCCAGGCAAAACTCTATCGTAGCTCTCTTTTCGAAAATCTGTATTCATAACAAATATAACTAACATTTGACCTCAGCCCACTCTGAAGTTCGACTCTAGCTACGGCCCTGTGTATCGTACTCTTGTATACTATTATTATAGTTAATAAAAAGACGACCGTTTTCTCTGTGTACATATTGTCACAAACCACCTGGCTTTACGGCAGCCCAGTGCCATGAATTATGTTAGCTAATTAATGTTTTAACGCTGTTATACCTAGATTTTGGAATGTAATGCTGGTCTTGTTTGTATATAAAAATACAAAAAAAAACGATCTTTTTATGGAAGAGCACCGTAGCCATGTAAATAGAAAACAAACTCCCACACTTTGTGTAATGTTCATGTTAGTAAAAACGGTTATTCTCAAAGATATTTTTTATTGTTGACTGTTGAATAAAACATTCAATTACCAGCTTCCCAACTTCTGGCATCTATCTTATTAGAGAGAGCAAGGAACTTTACGTGTAACGACAAATTGATGACCCTTATATAGCCAAAATTAATGGTAACCAATCGCTCACAACTGATACACTTTATATGTACAGTTAAGTCATTCGAAAGTTATTGAACTTAATCATGGCTACAGTACCTTTAGTACGTTGATTGTAGACTATTCCGTTGGAGAACTATTAGTAGAGATTTATGGTCAGAGCTGAATGGAGTTGGCTTAAGTAATTCAATTTATTAAGATGATTTTGGTGTACTTTTCTTATTGAATAGTTCAAAAGAATTTGGTTGTCTAATCTTTTCCAACAGAAAGACAACCACATGTAGATGAACAGGAAGTTACATAAAAAGCAGACAATAAATCAATTTGTATTATTTATAAGATGATTGTGAGTCGCTCTAAGTCGATTTGTTTAGTACGGTTATTTCATTCAGAAGGATTTTTTTTCGAACTAAGAAAACAAACGAAAATTGAAGATGTCGTTAAAACCGAAATTCCATTACTGGGCGAAATCATTTGTCCGATGAATTTCTGTTTTTTCCTTTTCCGTGGATTTCGTTTCTTTCAATAATTAAGGACATTAGGAATTCTGTGTTCGGTAGAAATAATTGCGGTTTGTTATTCCAGGCCATTAACATTCGATTATGTGGTGGGTTTTTCTTTGTATCTTATGTACTTCGATACTTCATTATACTAGTGTGAATGGAGGGTGTTGGATTTATATATTCTTCAATTTTCGTAATGTTTCACAATGAATCAGATACCGGCTACATCCTGACCCGTATGTAATTTCTGAAGCTATATTGCCTTAGAGCCTCCTCTTTTATGTTACTTTAGTTTTGCTGTTGCGTTCTTTTTAGCTCCGTACGAAGTACGATGGGCTATTTTAGTTTTAATATGCGGTTTGTTTTGAAATATCCGTCAGTCTCATCATTATCTTGAATTAATCAAACCAGACTTTCAATCATTTCTTTTCCCTGGAGATGGGAATTTTCGGACGGCACATACCTGAGCTAGGGCCCTTAAAGTATTTTAGAGTTTTTTTTTGAGGATATCTACTGAAAAGTACACCTCGAAAGTGTAAGTGTAGCAAATCATAGATACTGACAATACCAATACAGGAAAAATGCATTGAAATCGGTTAACTTGACCGTTCATAAATGACGTCACTCTGTTAGGTGAAGGTGGTTCAAGAAACCCTCTCAGTTCTTAGGAATGTCCGTCACTTTTGACCTCTTTTGCGTGATGATGAGGAAGGGAATTGAAAAATCTCTAAAATGGGGTAACGTTATTTATGAACGGCTCCTTAGAGTGACGTTTAGTGCCCTAACTGTTGGAATCGAGTAAATATTATCGGATTTTGATGATTTTGGTTTCATTTGAAAGGCTTGGCCAATACCAATCCAGAGAATTTTTTCACAAAGCAGGGTCGTTGGACTGAGGCCGCTGCTTGTGATCCAAGTGTTTTTTGCGAATAACTCGAGTAAATTTCATTCAATCAAGGTTGTTTGTTTCATTGGAAAGAATAAAGTGAAGTAGGGCCCTTGGAATGAGGCCTACTCGGCTCCAAGTGTTTTCTGCGTATAATTGGAGTAAATTTCACTAGATTTTCGTAGTTTTCAATTCATTTAAAAGGCAAATGTACTACAGATTTCGCTAGGACTAGGCTGATTCCATTATACTTCACGGATCTATGAGCTTTTTGACACTGTACTTCGTGCGGTCTATTTAGAATGGCACGAAGTGCAATTCACACAACGCATCTGTTGTATATTAGGTATGCGGTTACACTAAGGTTGCCTGGGTGCTATATATACTAATAAGGCTATGTAATAAGAAGGAATACGTACGGGGCTCTGCCGCAGCGCCTGCTACGGTCTTCTCTGGTTTTTAGATTCTTTCTTCTCTGTCATTAATTTGTCTACCTCGTACATTTGTTTCAATCACGACATTCTGTGTGTACCTCAACTCAATCCAATGGAATCGAAATGTGCGGCAATTTTTCTTCGACCACAAAGTGATTTCCGGTCTTGAGCCGAACATCGAAAACACAATAAACTGAACGTTTATTTTGTTTGAAGTTGAAAAAGAAAGACGATTCTCATTCTTCCATTATTTAATTCACCATCTTGCCAGACAATAGTTTGATGTTGTTAATTCAAATAACAATAAGAAATGAGAAAATGTTATTAACATTTATGCATATGCTAATTTTTTGTTTCTCTTTGAAATAAACATGAAGAACAACATCACTAACAATAAAAACTAAAAACAAAAATTATTTAACGTCAGAAAAATGGTTAGAGAAAGTTCATATAATATAGACTTGTTGTTAAAGTGATTAGCTGTCGGTATTAATGTTTAGATATGATCGAAATGATTCAATTATAAAATTGGACTAGTCTACGTAACACTTGTTATCGACAACAACTCATCTACAACAATAATTGATTAACAACGTTGAAGTAAAAGATTATCTTTTGAATTCATAAAATTTCTAAACAAGAGCGCGTTCATTGTAATTGAGTTGTTATAATCGAGAAAAAGAAGTTACCTCATTTAACAACTCAATTTTTGTATCCTAGGCCTTAAAAATCGAGTTATTGCATATGGTGAACAATAGTCTCCGAGGAGAGAAAATAGTAAATTCGAACAAAATTGGTGTTTGCGGCCACAGCGAGAAGATAACCATTGAGAAATTTTTGGGACAGGCCGATGGAAATATCAGAAATGAATTTGAAATAAATGAAAATGGAATTGTTGGTTGCCAGATTTAAGTCAGTGTTTACACCTCGGGCCATAGCGAACTTCGCTGAACAAAGCGAGTGCCGGAATTTCGCTCAAGTTGGAGTTACGTATTTCTTAGATGGGTTTTCATGTGCACATAGTGCAATTAAGCATTTTCCTACACGAAACGAAGACATCGATTCGCCCTACCATTTACCATTTCTGAAAGCATAAACAAAGTGACAGTTGAAATGGTAAAAGTTCTTTTCTCTCCTCACGGGACTCTCCTAACTAAAAATGTCATTCAACCATTCGTCAACAAAACGCAATTTTTGCATTGAGGGGGAAGAATATGCCATCCACATGACGAATCTTGTTCTGTTCCTAACTAGTTATTTTGCGCACAGGTTGTCACTTGGTTTCCATGTTATAGAATAGTAGTAGTTTAAGTAGCCGATACCGAGGGTGACAATACACATCCTGTGCCAAAATGATCAATTATCATCGGGTTACATAAACCGTTTTTCTCATTAAAAACGATGAAAGGTTCACTTTCCGTCGAGTTGAGAAATATTTGCTGAAACAAGTTGCTTAACTTAACTTTATCAGCGCTTCAGCCACTTATGGCTTGATCTAGAACTTGCTTCCAAAGTCTCGCAGCCGAAGATCTGATTCGACGTCATCTTACCATCTCATTTTTGGGCGTCCTACTCCTCCTCGCCCTTCTGGATCGTTACGGAATAACATTGAGGAAGCTCTGTTATGTTACTATCGTGCGTGCTATAGATGTGCAGCCCACATCAACCGTTGGAGTTGCACCACTGTCGCTGTATTCGGTTCACCGAAATCAAGTTTCAGTTAGAAGCTGCATCGTCGTCGCCACCTTCACGAGGTTTCATAATTTACTTTACCGTACTAGTGCAATAAGACCATACGAAAATATGATACTGCTTTGTCAGAGAGATGAAAATATTTACGTCTTATTCGCCATATCATCATCCCTGTGTGTTTTGTTCGTACTAAGTTCTGTAAATAGTTATTGGTTCAATGAATTTTCATCGAGCTGCAAAGTGTACATTACAATCAACTAACTTCTGGTTGGTTTCACTTCACTCACCATGAATATTATCTAGGACTTTGCAGTGACTTTCTGATTATCTACATTGTATTATGCAACGACACAAAGAAGCTCGACTACCTCTATAATACATTCGAAAAGTGAATATCATTTCGTCCTCTTTCATTTTCATATCCAAAATAAATGCGCGTCTACTTTTCCATAATCTCATATGCATGCATAGTCACAATGAGGCTACACTAGGGAAAACAATTGTGGTTGCACCATTATGCGGAGAACATTTGAATAAGTGGAAGTCGTTTCAGACTGTCTAAACAAACATTCAACGCTAATATTCGAATTAATAGAAGGAAAAAAAACTCAAGTCAGATTCGGTGTAGGAGAGTCATAAAAGAGTCTAAAATTCGGAGACCATTTTTTCAGGATGTCCTTTACACTCACAATATATTACATTGTACAGTCTGTCAGAGCTAAGCCACTCCTTCCACTCAATCAACTGTCGTTGTCTCAATCAATATTTGCTAATTCTCTATTCAATCTCCAACGACATTGTTTTTCCATATATTTTTCACGGTCCTCTGCGAAAAAAATCCATGTCGTCGATTGAAATAGCTCCATAAATTAAGGTACAGTTCTATATCAATATGTTGTCTAGTCTATACATATGCACAGATCTTGAATTCATTAATCTAACACTTTGTACGCTGTAGTACAGCGGCTGTACGTACGGTTACGGTATAATAAGTAAGTAATTTACATGAAAAAGATGTGTATTCAAATTTGAGATATTGATTTCTTTAGACAAATTCTTTTTTTGTGAATTATAATTATCATTTTGCCGGATCAATACCGATTCTGAATTAAAATGTTTGTTTGAGTTGACCTCCATATCGATTCGATTTGTTAATTGTTTTCATTCTTTTCATTACAGGTACGTACACACAACCAAACAATTTTACGCTTTAAGGTAAACTAGTCAATATAGCGAAAAGAACATTGATTTGTCAACATCACTGTCAACACTCGTACAAAGAGCTGTAAAAGTTAAAATGCGTGAGAAATTATAATGAAAAAGTAGTAAATTTCAATGACTTCATAATATAATAATAATGACAAAAAGCAGAATTGTACATTTTTATGATAAGGTAATGCGCTCTCGATGTGGTGTATCTCTCGTACATATTATGACGGTTTTGCAATTTACGGTTAGATCATCAACTGTTTCAAACATAAAAAAAGAAACGTGAAAAAACATTGCAATCTTCTTATGTAAAAGAAAATTATGATCTGTCGGTATGTTGATTGGAAATGCGCATTTCTTTTGTAAATTGTAGATAAAGAAGTAAAGGCATACGGCAAATTGCATTCAAATGCGTTAGAAAGAAAATAATTATTTGATATGCATGGAGCTTCTTCTTGGGTTCTATTCATAACCCAACAAAAAGCTCACGTTCATTATGTACATTTACATCTAATGCCTGAGTTTTATTAATTTCGTATAAAATATTGTGGTTTGATGCAGTGCCACATCTTTATAGAAACCATTCGGACGAGGGTCCAGGGCGCTGGAATATTACATGAAATTTCATTCTTCAATGTAAAATTTTTTCGCTGCGCGGGATTTCTACAGATAGCTTTGATACCCATCGAATCATAGGTGTCCCTTGTAAAAGAAAGTAGGCGCTAGATTTGAGTGGTCCAAGGCGCTGAGCATGCTACATGCGGCACTGGCTTTGATGTGATGAATACAGTTGTGCTTCTTATGAATTTCAATGAGCACTTGAACGTCGACGCGACGTATGATGTCTTGTTTAATAGTCTGTTATCTTTGAATTGTGTTTTGATTTCAGTTAGGTGACACATAGATAACGGAACTATTTATTATGATTCAGTGAGCAAGTATTGCCACACAGCAAACTGAGATGTAATCGTAAAATAACCTGTCTCTTAGTTCACCTTCTATTTCAATTTTAATAATGACTGTTAGTCAGTAGCCGTGGTTCTGGTACACTGATAATGAAATTTTGGCTATATTCTTCGGTTATGTTTGAAATGGATTTTAGTCAGACAGCTCCTACTTCGAGCATGTATGTTGTTGGCGTATGGTATATGTAATTATACGACTGACACGAATACTCAGAATCAACACGTTTGATTATACGTGCAGCACGATTATTATGCATACCGAACGTTAGTAACATACACGCCCAAAGTATGTAAGAAGTAAGGACTGTCTGAAATCAATTTCACTCATATCCGAAGTTTATAGCAAAAATTGCTTTCATCGGGGAAAGACTCATACACGGCTGATGTTCTTCAATTATTTCACCCAGAAGTTACCATCTTTAAGATACATGCAACGGATAGCTTCTGATACTAACTAACAACCACGGAAATCACGTCGTGCTCTACTGAATGAAGGTTGAACATAAAATTTCCATTGAAAAGTCTGTCATTCCGGACATGTTAAGTTTTCATATTGTCAACTTGTCAAAATTTTCAATGAAAAATTCATTTCCAAGCTTCATACTACCGTTATCGTGCGCTGCATCACATTGCGCCCCAAAGCTATTCTACCGTACTTTTACTGAAAATGAATGAGTTGCAAATCAACGAACATGTATGGCAAATTCCACGACTGTGTCCCATGACTAACAAACTGGGCCTTGAAATAGCTCGGAATCGGTGAGACCTTTCTTAGAACAACCTTCACTGAACCTTATGTGGTATACTAGTGATCCTCTTCAATCAAACATGTTCTAAGAAAAAATCAATGGATTTCGATATATTTTGGCTTAAACTTTGTTAGTCACGGGACGAGGTCGTGGATTGCTACATAAAGTCGATTGTCATTAAAACTGTCGCAAGACTGTTGTGGTCAACTCATAGAGGTTTTACAGTAAATAAAGTATCTTGACAGTTCAGGACAGAAGCTGGAAACAATTAAAATTTTAGTAGATACAGCGACATTGTTGTCAAGCTGTACTCGCTGAGTGGTCGTACAAACGACCTTTCCTTCTTGCATTAGGTTGACTTTACCGAGCCTGAACCAGATTGGAAAACTTGATGAGGTCTACCAACCAGTAAAACTCTGATCATGAAAATTTTTTATTTCTTACGAACTAATACATAGTGCGCACTGATGCGTAACACACTCATTTAGTCTAGAAAAAACCTGATCCATTGAACTCAACAAGTTGACGGTTTTGGCTATACAAAACTTACGTTTACGAATTTTGTAAGCAACGAATTAAGTAAACGAAAACCTTATAACGATAATGTGCGAAACCATCAAGCCAAAATCTATTCAAATGAGGTGTCGTTTACTCTTCCCAAGTTGGTAAGCCCACTTAAAATCACTGCTCAATTAGAAACAAGACAAAAAACAGTTTCCAGAGAGTTTATGCTAATAATTCATAAATTGACTTACGATTATCATTGGTCTCAATTTGAAACCATCAGGCCCGTTTATTCAAAATTATAATTCACCGAATTTAAATTACGTTAATTATTGCTCTGAAAATCCTACACCAACGACCTTCTAGTCTTAAGACAAAACGCCAATCCCACTATGTGTATGAGTTGTTGGCGATCTATACGAAATCCAATAGCTCTGATACGAAAATCAAAATTATCCGAATCAATTAACCGAAAACGATTTTTCTGTTGTTTTAGTATCTCTGTCGTCACTCCAATTAATACCTTCACTCTGGCTGTATATTTGTCCAGATGAAAAATATCTTGGCAAAATTCTTTTTTTTGCTTCACTTACTGGTGCTGGTTTATTGAAAACAAAACTCAATCGAATGTGGGTGAACGAGTTTTTTCTCATCTCGCAAAACATTAATGTGTATGTAATTACAAGATGCATTTTGTTAGCATAGACGTTGCTCGTTTTATTTTATTTCGAATAAATTTTACTTTGGTTGATTGCCAAAAAAATATGAGCGCTGAAAAGTAAACAGATCCGTTCGAAGAAAGATGGTCAAATTGTTGTTGGGAATGTTTAGCACTTTTTTTATTTCTTCGATGAATTTTTGAATATACACCGGGTATACCGGGTTTATGATGATCTTGTGGTTGTCATGTTTATTATACGACCCGAAGAATGCGAATATTTTTCGGCCATATGTTTCTCGTGTGATATTTTGAGAGATCAGAAAAAACCATCTCAATTTTCTGAAGAAATGAAAACGATTTCGTACGACTGATAAATCCAAACCGCACTGATCGATAATATCAAGTGAATATATTTGAAGGTCCTATGCAAATTTCAAACAAATATCTTCAAACGTTTATTCATTTTCGAGACATGTTACATTACTCAAATCGAATATCAATACCTGTACTTATACGTTACGTATGCATGACCAGACACTCATTGTAATGTTCTATTATAACTTGAATAACCGAAACCATTATTCAGAACAACCAACAAGAACAGAACACTAAAATCTTTTCATTTTCGATTCATAAAATTCTATTATAATCTGAGAATACGACGGAGACTTTTTCAATGCGGGATGCAATTTGGTTTTCTATTTCGGTTCTGGGTTTCTCTATTTTAATGCTGAATGTCTGGAGAACTAGCGTTGAAACCTTGAAAATAGAATTTTCATTTTTGTGTACATGGCTTGCGACAAGACATTGATTAAATTACGAAAGTCACAAAATTTAATGAGCGCTAAATGGACCGTTAAATGTGCCTAATTAGCTAGTCGAATTTATTCTTGGAAAATGCACGAGACGTTGTACTCAGAATGTGAAAGGAATACCTTTTTTTTGTTTAGTGGCGAATGCAGTGACACGAAAATTGTCTTTAGATTTTGCTCAAGAAGTGTACGAAAACCATATTGCGAGTTTGGCTATGGCTATGTAATACTTTTACATCTAAAACAAAATCGAATAAAAAATTTCACTCGCATAAGCTTCTAAATTACCGACACCGAGCTTTGATTCTATCTTTCGTATTTTTATTGTAGATTGCGCTGTCGGGTATAATAAAATCGATTTTCCCTGTAGTTAGACTATACACAATATGACCGTCTATATAAATGTGAATGGCTTGATGTTTACTAAACACCAACCCAAACCGCTCTGGTATCAATGAAACGCCCAAAATTAGACTATACGAACGACATTTCATGAATTTTTATGTGAAGTGGTACCAGTTTTGTATATCTGAATCTGATTCGACAGTTAAAATGGAGATGCCATTTGTATGGATTTTTTATTTGAAAAACTATGGAATGGTTTTAACGTCCCGGCTGTTATATCGTCTCGCTCGCCAACGAGTTTTACCATTTTTTGATATGATTGAGGGGTCAACGTTTCCGAACTAAATTCTTCGTGCTTTCTTTAAATCTCGAATATCTCAGTCAGATCTGATTATTTGTTGATGATCTCAACTAAACGGATTCTGAAAGATTGGTTCGTTTCATCACTAACCTGAAGGCAGCTTACTCAAACTGAAACATAAAATTGAAGATAGATCCTTAGGTAGTCCTAAGAATTGCAAGGAGCTGACCTGTAGACACTTCAATTTCTCCCTAAACGCGAAAGAGAATTCAGAAAAACTGAAGGAAAGGCTTGTCATCCTCGATTTCTAGTGGAGTGGTCACTCTGGAATGATGGAACTTTGGGGAACTGACCTTTAGACACCTAATACTACCAAAAATCTAGAGGGACTTGATATTCTAGCTTCGGAATGAGTGTGAGAAGACTCAGGAACGGTCAGACTCTGGAAGACCATTCAAAGGCATCTTGGTCTTGTGATTTTCCAACTAAGTAGTGGAAATCCATCAAAACGCAAGTCAATTCAGAAATTTTCTGAAATGAATGTGTGAAAAAAGTACGGATGCTTCCCAGAGCTAAGGCTCTCTATCCCTTGACATGTTAAAGTTCAGTCAGCTCTTCTTGATGCCATTTGAAATCAGCTTTCCAATCGTCAATATTAATACAGTCTCAAAGTTAGCGGTGTTTTTCTGACACTATTTCGGGAACCCTTCATAGCTCAGACTCAGACTTCCAGAAAATTGACAAAAAAGCTGTTTTAGAGATTACATCAACCTGTCAGAATCCGTTGAGATCATCAAAAAATATTCAAATTTGACGGTGATATTTAGGTTTTGAGATTTAAGGTGTGTTTTAGATTTGATGGACCAGTATACATAGTACAGTCTTTTGTCCTATTCATCTGTAAACATATTCGTAAATGCTTCCGATTCGCTTGCCAATTGTTTGCCAAAGACACACACACTCTTACGGTGTTGAGATTAATAATTTCGAATACGAGAGAAAAAAAATTCAAAATTTTTTGTTCAAATTATTATTTTCTCACTATAAACAGTGGGAATCTCCATCTAACTATCTGTTGGACCTTCGAAAATGTGATGATGAACGCTACGTTGTCTTCCACTGATTCGATTAATTAAAAAACTGTTAGAATTACGCAAATTTATTTCATAAAATTTTTGAATTGTTTTTGTAAATCATAAGTTTTATGTAATCTCAGCCGATGTGGGATGCATAACATCATACAGACAGTCTCAATCATTTTTCTTTCCAGGAATTGTTAGTAGAATCGCCAAAATAAATCTTCATTTACGTTGAATTTCGAAGATGAAAAAAATAATTGTCGTGCCAAAAGTCGTTCGTGCTTTTATATGCTAAATTAATAAATGCCTGCTGTTCAAATGGATACTTCTGTTCGAAAACCTTAGTCTTATAATGATGATCTTGACAATCGCCATGCTGTTCCACATTTACATAAAGCTTTTACCTAATTCATTTATTATGCGCGAATCTTTTCGATGTCAGCTGATTAATAGATTTTTTGTGTTCGCTTGTTTATATGGGTGAAAAAGATACATGACCGTTACCAATTTTAGCCAGATTTTTATTTCCGGCTATTGGTTTCATTGCGACGCGAGAAGACGGTTTTTTGTATTTACTTTTCTGTTTCAACGATTTTGTATTGCACAATCCGAGAGGAAAAGCCGATGATGTAACTCTATATCTATTGCAACTGGTCACCATTCTGCAATGATATTAAATTGCTAACAAAGTTATTGGACGGCTTTTGTAGTTTCCATTTCGGATTGAGTTTCGTGGACGTTTTTAGAGTGGCATTTCTCACTCCTTATCTGCTTTGAAATTGAATACATCTGTCCGAAATGAAAGCATCCGTCTAATAAACAATTTACTTTCACGATTCAAGTGCATTGTGTACTGTGACACCAGGCTCCGTAGAATATAAACGGTTGGATCTATTCCCCTGTTAGTTTCACAAACAACAAAGCAATTCCGGACTCTGGATTTGATCTAAAACTGAAACTCAACCGTTCGTTTTAGCTTGTGGACTTGTAACGTCACAAGCAAATTAATCGTCCAACAAAACACGATTTGGATGTTCAAAATATTTTTGCACTAGTCCCTGAACGGCCTATACACAAAATGGGCTTTGTACTTGACGGTCTGAGACTCATATGTGATTTTATCGAAACGATACTTATTAAAAGGACACTACAAACAAAAACGTAAACATTATGTGTCCTTCGTTATGGTTCCGAAACGTGATCTGAATGAATATGAGTTTGTAACCCTCGGGCATATACACTACAAAACACAGCATTGGTTTCATTCATGAAATCAACTGTGTTAAGGAACATGTCTGAATGGATTTGAATCGATAAATCCCCAGGAAGTGTTAGATTCGGTATCGTTATGTTCGGATATCTTTATGACCGACAACAGCATTATGTCTACAGTAATGTTGAAATAAATTACGATTATCTTTAACGGAACGAACAGAAGTGAAGATTCAATCGAAAATCTGGTTGGTATAATTCATTGAATAAGCTTAGTAATTTGGTGGGGAAACGTGTGGACGTAAAATAGTAAACGGTTTTTGATTTCTCAATTTGAGGTTTTATTTCGATAATCTTTCACAGACGTCAAGTTCAGCAATGATTCGAATCTATTACTTCACTTGATCTACATATTTTCAACATATCAAAATCTTGTATTTCATTTGTTGTAACTTACTTTTTGCTTTATAAGGCGACGCTGGCAAGAGGTTGGTATTATTTTTGATCGTCGTTGTCGATAACAGGTGGAAAAGGCTTCCGTAATATGCTATGTGAGGTGCTCTTTGCTAAATTGAATAATATTAATTGATTTTAATGACTCAACTTGATCATATCGCAGTCCATTTTTTTCAATTTCTTCATTGATCCCTTTCTTCTGACCAGCCTTCCACTGTCCGTATACGATTACATTACTCAGCAATAAAATGTTCAAAAAACGTTTCTACTGAGCGATCAACATTACGTTTTTAATGGGAAATCCTTGATCATTAGTTGATAATATTCAAGCACTTCAAACAGAGATATTATTATGTTCAATCTAATAAGCATGTCGAGGTCAAGTTTATTGTTGCACCTGTTTCTTTCTTAGCGACGAAGTTTGTGAAGTGAATTTCGTTTTTCGATTAGACCACTTAAAATAAATGTGTTCGGCGCTGTATATGTTACCTAATGGACACATTTTATCAACACGAATTCTTATTATTTGCACAGACGGGGATCTCAATTGTATCGATACAGCTCCTCAGCCTTGAGGTGTAGTATTGTTGATACAACTGAATACTGAACATCTGTACAACAAAAATTTTCGGCTGTTAGTTGCCAACGTTCGCACTCATAAGGAACGGTGTTTGATGAAAACACATTGTTTTGTCAATGAACCTTCTGCTCACAAGGTGTTACATTCCGTTTATCTGCTAGAAATTGCTAGATCTAATTGGGACAGAGTTCGTTAATTTTTGAGTACCGCTGCCAATCACATGTCGTCGTCGTCGTTCCTCTTCATTGAGCAATATAATGTTCAATCTTCAAGGCGACGCCTTACCGATAATTCAAATGTTGCTGATATTGAAAATTCACCAACTGTTGTCGATTATATTCTTTATGCTTTGCGGCCATGACTGCAATACGTCGTTTAATTAGGTATTTTCAGTCAGACTGTGATACCCAATACCCATAAAATGGGAAAGATTGCGCTCCGTCGTCCGCGCTTAGTTCGCACATAATTGTATGCAACGAACATAAAGCAAACTGTTTTTTGTTGCTGCTCTAGCGTTTAATTGTTTTTTATTTTTTGAAAATATATTGAACAATTACCTGTGAAAGAAATATACAAAGAGATTGACAACGTTATTAACACATAGAGTGTACACAATGAATAAGAGGTTGAGGTTGATCTAGCAAAATGGAAAAGTGTTTATGAAGTTTTTTTTGCTGTGTTTTATGGACTTATGCAACATTCATTATGTTCATTTTTGTTTATTTATATTTTCTTCAACGTTCAGCGGTTACAATCATAATTTCGTTTAAAAAAAGTTTTTTTTTTCATTATCATCATTGCATGATGTTGATTTTTAGTTTCTTGTTCGTTGTAATTTTTCGTTGCTGACCTGCTGCTTTCAGTTTAGTTAGTTTTTTCTTCAACATATATAAAGCACTCGGTACACTTATGAATTTCTGTAACGTATGACTTGGCGAGAAATTACATTTCAATTGTAAATGGTTTTGTTAATCTTGCAAGACTTTTATATATGCATATTACACAGAAGATTAATTTAGGACGTTTTTTCTCTCTTCTGTGAGGTGCGGGAGATGATTCCTTTTTGACGAAATGTCTTCCAACCTTCGATCGGAATTAAAGTTTTCGCATTGAAATAGACATTTGTGGTTTTTTCAATACAGATAATGTTTGTCAGACGAAAATTTATTGTTAGGAGTTTGCCTTAACATGTAGTTGTCAGTAAAATTACACGGCCTATTCCATTGAGAAATTTTGCGTCACTCCTGCACATACCGCGGTCGTACAAATTAATTCACCAAATAAAAGTAAGGTCTGTTGAAAACATCTTTCAACTTTCAACAACATTTTCAAAAGTTTAAGTTCTCACTTTGAACGAATATCTCTGTTTCTTTGAGAAGAAATATGAAAAAAGTTCCGTTCATCACGCAAATTTTACCTTTTTTCTCATGGCAAAGACAATGATAAAAGACCATATTCAGAACTTAAACTTTTGAAAATGTCGTTGACAGATGTTTTCAATGGACCTTACTTTTATTTCCTAAATCAATTCATACGCCCGCGGTATGTACAGTAGTGACGCAAATTTTCTCAATGGAAATGGCCACATTCTGGCACGTCAAATAAAATGAAAATCAATTCTAGCTGAGTACTTTAAAGCGAGCCCATCTCCCCTCTCTTGAGTGATTTGAAAAATATTTGAGGAAGCTATAAGTAAATTTGGTTTGGTTTCATTTTTTGTAGCGCCAGTCGTATCGCTGCAGCACAGGAAAAAATATCGAATGTCACACATCTTAGAACTCCCAAGTCTTTCAACGAATTTCTACTCATCAAAATCGGTTAAGATTTAGAAGCTTTTGCGTTGAAGTGAATATCCTCCATTTTCCTACTAAAAGTATACTTCAAAATAAGGAATTTAATACTTGCTACTTCCGACACTCAACTTCATTTCATCATTTCTCAGGTAGTATTGATTCGGCGAGTTCTAGGAAGAGTGACGAAATTGGATGTTGGAAAATTTTGAAGTCATTAGAATAATTTCCTTCTAAATTTCCATTTCCCGGAGTATTTTTTGCGGGAAATGCACATTTCAGAGGAAATGTTTTCCTAGTCGAATAATTGTTTCGATTTCCAACATCATCGCACTTCCTAGAACTTGCGGAACTCTAAGAAATGCAAAGAAAATCATGCAATACCGATCGAAAATGCCTGAAATATGATGAAATGAAGTTGGATATGCGAAGTAGCAAATAGGAAATTCCCTTTCGGTAGGAAAATCGAGGATATTCACTTAATCGTAGAAGCATCGAAATGTTAACATATTTTGAAGTGTAGTGGCTCGTTAAAAAGCTTGAGAATAGTTCTATGATGTTTGATGAACTCCGAAGTTTTTCGGTGCTGCAGCGCAACGATTGGCGCTACAAAAATTGAAAAGAATTGAAAAAATTCCTCTTAACTTCTACAAATATTGATCAAATGGGCAAATCACACAAGTAGGAACTCGTTTTAAAGGTTTCAACTCGAATTATCGAAGTAAGCTTGGTGATCTTCAATCGTCAGGAATTTTAAATGCGAAAAAAATTCAACGAAAATATTAGTTTCGATCAAAAGTAGTACGTAGTATGTCGTGGTAAAAGGATCGTTTCCCGCACCTCCCCTGTTCGTCCGACGTACAACACGAAACTTTAATTTCATTAATCATGCATTAAATTTATATAAGATTTTTGTGCATATGAAAAAAAAAAGATTTTTAATTCTATAATCACATTTTAGAGTGGAAAGAGAGATATATATTGCACGCCACAATATAAATAGCAGTTTTTATCCGAATTCGTAATGGTATTGAATTATTATTACTGGCTAATACACATGGTTATGACCCTGAGACTTAAGTTAAGAGTGTAACGTGTGGCGGCCTATAGTATTCGTATGTTTATAAAAGGTTCGTTGTTTATTATTTTGTAATTTTCAACTTGAATTTTAATTGCTAGAATTTTAGATAGTGAAACACCTGTGAGCGAGTATACGGTGACTTGGACATAATTTTGATCAGATTAATTGATTATCGCGTTTTGTATTTCTATATAATACTTAATTAGCAGGGGAACAGAAATGTTGCTTTTAGTATGCTTTGGCGACTGAAGAACAGAACCCTTTTCACTATCTTTTTCAAGTTTATTTATAAATTAAATTTTCTATGGTTTCGTCAAGAAAATAACAAAAACGGAAGAAAAAACAATTCAATGTTGTACTTAGACACAATTATGTGGAAAGGCTTAGCTCGGTACAAAAAACAATGGCCTATTAGAAGGATGTTTGCTTTCAATAACGCTTGTATCATTACGTCAGAATTCGAATTTCGCAAGCTTGATTAACTTTGAAGATGCGTTTCCACAAATGAACCTTGTCTACCTCTCAAGATCGTGATTAAAATTGATTGTTATAGTTTCAAGCGGGAAGAGTGTCGAAAGAAAATCCGAATCATATGGTTAATGAGGTCGTACAAAAATGATTTCACGTTTCCTCAGTGCTGTCAGCATATTGGAATCACTAATAACTCGACAAGTGTTCACTTTTCGGAGTCAATAGTGTGTCCTAACTCCCATTTAGGGCGTGTATTTGGGGGGAAGCGGGGATAAAGGACACACGATTGACTCAGAAAATTGCATGCTTGCGATTTTAATCTGATGACAGCACTGAAAAAGCATGACATCATTTATGTAAGACCCCTAATCTCCTGACAACACTGAAGCACTGTGACGTCATTTATGTAGAATACCAAATCAGTAATTATGTTTTCGGCTTCTAGGACATTCCGTAGACCTATTCGTTTTAGCATTTGAAATCTGGAGTTTTGTGAAGCTAATCGAAATATTCTTCCGACAAGTTAATGTTGAGCGTTTAGTCACTTAACCAGCGATGACATGATTGAGTTAACCCAAAAGACATTTTTCGTTTCATATAAATTCAATTCGTAAGCCGTCGCTAAATCACCAAATGCCTAAGTTTGTGTAAACATTACCATGCCATTCTATTACTTTTCGAAGTATATCATCAAATTAGCTGATAACATTGTTCTGTGCCTCCAAATCCAATTTGCATAAATAGTCGGTGAGGTTAAGGTCGATTGGAAGCTTTCAAGAGCAACATTTTATCCATCAAGTCGTCCTTTTGTCATACATTTTAATAAACTGAATTTATGTATGACCAAAATTGCAAAGGCGCCGTTCGTCTAGCCGCATTGTCTCACACAAGATAAGGAAAATATTCTCTGCTCTTCTACTTATTATTGGCAATCGGCATAACCTTAATTTGAAGGCTGTGAAAAACAATAAACTGCAAAAGATTCGTCGCACAGTCCTTTCTAAACTTCCTATTGTGACACGAAAGTATATTTATAACAAATGAGAAAATCTCAAATGTTTTAATGCTTTGCTTCGGGCACAGTCATGGGTAAATTTTTTGTAAAACGATCAACCATTTCTCTATTTTATGGTGTAGATTTCACACCACATTTAATCTGATAACGTTGGTCTTTCATTAAAATGATTTCATTATAATATGCCAAAGCATTCGGAATAATTACGCGCCGTCATTTATATGGGATGTCAAGAGTGCGATTCCAATCTCTTCGCATCCATTACGCAGTGTGTTTAGACACGGTCAAATTATGTTTTGTTGGATCTCGCCTGGTCATTTGCTACACATATAATTTAACATTTAACATCATTCGAAGACTGAATTGTTACTTTTACTTTCATGTAAAAAGATATTTTTCAATTTGTATATAATGTAAATGATCATGAAGAGACCGTGAGTACCATCACACTCCAATTTTATTTAACTTTTTATTTTAGCATTCCAATGGAATCGTTTATCGGAATCGGAGTGCATTACTGAATTCAGCAATTAAATCAATTAAATAAGTTTAATGAACACTCTGGTTGTAGACTGGTCTTGACTTGAAGCTCAAGTCGATAACATTTTTTTAAATGTGCATTCTGCTTGTGGGTGTTTCATCAATTTTGGCATATCGAACTGATCGACACCCATACATTTAAATCACATACATAAAGCACAGCTCTTTGTTGAATAACGTATGACCCGCGAGGGGTTTACAACTGGCTAAAAATCTGTCTCAACAAGTCCATTCTAAAATTGAATCTTAATAAGACACGGTGTTTGCTTTAACCCCTGATTGGAGCACGGTGTTGGTTTCAAAAATTCAATTAATTCCAGTCTAATTGCGAAAACTACAATGTTTCTAGTAAAAATCCATTTCTTATTTCCAAAGATTCCATCGGCCTGTCTCAAAAATTACGCCAGTGGTTATCTCCTCGATGGCCTGTGTTTAAGCATAACTTTCAAAGAATACGATTTTTTTCAGTTAAATAATTAATTAAATTAGCAAAAAGTTGCTTCGATCAAAATATGCACCGCGGCGTAATTTTTACTTTTTTGCATTCAGGTAATTTAAAAACAAATTAAAATTAATAATGTGGCAATTTCGCGATACACAAATCCGAATGAAAGTTCAGCTTAATGTGTACAACATGCCAGTGCGGTAACGAATCGATGTTTTTCAATCAATTAAATAAATTCAAACTAATTATACGTCTGGCTTATTAAAATAAAAGAAAAATCACAATATGGGGGATTACGATTGAAATTGTTTATTTACGACACCCTACAACCTTTTCATTTTAATTCACTGAGATTTTAAATGAGATGTTTCTGTACCAGCAGTAAAACAACAATCACCCAAAACTTGAGTTTCTATTTAATTCTGTTGAGCAAACATCGATATGTTTTTCTTTCAAGTCAACGGCCCTCTTTGTAATAATATTAAAAGTATTGTACCAACAAAAGCCTAAAACCACCTACAACAATGTTACACGGTACATTGCAGAACAGAAACAAAATCTTTTTTTTATTGAATTCATACTGTGGGAGTAATAATATCGAAACCAAAGTTCTTTTTTATTGGAATGGGTACTGGACCAAGTACACAAGCATGAAATCTTATAAATAAACATTTCCAAGTAACTATTGAGAGAATCTAATGTTGTTGTTTTTGTTGCATTTGGCTCGCCTTATGTGATTTCCTATTTTTTTGTTCGACTCACAAGAATTTTAATTTGAATATACCGATTGATATCTGTGTGTTCGAAGTAATAGACACCGTAAAATTTCATAAGCAGCAAGCGGAAACACGATTACAGTCATTAAATCTATGTCTTCTGTTGAAAGTTTGAGTCAAGATCTTGTACTTCATTTGTTTGAACACACACATTTTCCTATATATGAAACATCATTCACTACTGCTAGTCATTCACTCTTTTCGTTATTGCCGATAACAGATGAATCGTAATGCATACGATGTTAATATGCAGTATTCTTTTGCGCCCTTTTGTAGCTATGATTTCAATCTAACTATGCGGAGCCATAATATTTTTAGTCCCGTAAGAAGTACAGAGGGATATTAAGTTTAATATGCCGTTTGTAACAATCGGAATTCGAGCCAAACGGCAAGGGAATTGCATTTGGTGATGCATTATAGATGCCCAACCAACAACAAAAAAAAGTCCGTCCATCTGTTCGTCACCATAATAACTTAAGTAAATCAAATCCGATTTCAACCATTTTTTCCAGAGAGGTAGCCGTAATTGTGAAGTCGATTTGAAAGGTGGGCATTTTCGGACGGACCATGCGTGAGCTGGGGCCCTTTAGCGTTTTTTGAAGATACTTTCGGAAACCAATACGTTAGAAGTGTGAAAATAGCAGCAAATCATAGATACTGACAATACCAATCTAGGATAAAAATGCATTGAAATCGGGTCACTGTATCGTGAGCTAGAGGCCTTAGCGGAAGGTTGTCCCATGTTCTGTATATAAATCAAGTGAATATTATCCGATTTTCGTTTCATTTGAAAGGTATTGCTAGTACCAATGCGAAGAGAAAAAGTTTAATGTAATGAAGTCAGCGGGTCAAGAGTTAGGGCTCTTTAAGTATTCGGTATCGGTAGCATAGGCCCAAGTGTTTTTTTGCGTACAATTCGAGTAGATTTTTTCTGAATTTCTTACTTGTTTCATTTGAACGGCAAAACAAAGTTGGAATGTTGATCAAAACAAAATCGAAGTCGAACTCTTGAATTAAGGTCCTTACTGTGCCAAGTGATTTGTGCGTATAAATCGAGTAAGCTCCACTCGATTTTTGTAATCTTTATTTCATTCGAAAGTCAAATGGAGTCTGAATTGTAGCTCAAAGGCCACTACGTACACGACTCTATAAGCTTTTCGAGACTGTACTTCTTGCTGGGATATCTATTCGCGATTTACACAACGCATATGTTTCGTACAACTTTTTTGTATCAGACATGCGGTGAGAGTAAGGCTACGTAAGTAGTAGAGTTATACGTTAGTCTAAGTATGTACGGAATCGTACGGGGCTCCATCGTGCAGTGCAACCCTATCGTCTTTTTCCTACATTCTTGTGAAGATATTCAACTTCAACTCTCAAAGCAAAGTTTCATAATTAAATTCTCCAGTCAGAACACATGCAAGAACTTATTTATAATAAATAGAAGCGCAGCCGTAGAAATTTACTTGAAAAAAAAACAACTTTCAAAATAACACCACGACAATGATAAATGGTTAATGTTGTTCCTCGTCTCTTTTCCTGTTCCAGCAAAATTTACATTATTTTATAACGAAAGTCACTGTACTCTGCAGCATTTAATTATGTTCAAATATTCGAATACGAAATTTCGGTTCTGTATCAGTGAGCTGCATCCTTTCTAATGTTTCAACAATTTTTTTTTTCACCATTTGTTTTGTCGTCTATCACGCACGACTCCATATCAGTTTTCAAACTCTCTACTTGTTTTCGTTTATACAGAAGCCACCGCACATATGATTCGAATAACACACTTGATGGTATTCATCATTAAGTAGAATAATCATCAATTTATCTATTATGCTGAGTCGAAATTCCATTTGCATTTAATTGTGACATTTTTTCTCCCATAAACTATTGATGTGTGAACTTATATATTTGGAACGAGATGTAAATATTATGTTAGCCAGCTAGAATGTAAGGAAAAATAACTCTAATTAATTACAGAGTTCAGATTAATAATAATTTCGAAACATTCGGTTAATTTAGAATGGAGTTCATTGGAATAACACAAAAAATATGACCCGAGATGTTCTAGACATAGACGCGCATTCAATTTATAGATGAAAATGAATATAATTTGTTTTCATTTCGAAATCGTCGATGTGAGACTGTTCCTATATGAGTATAGCTTCTGATTGACACATCCCCGTCGTTTCGTCATGTGTTATGCACAGCCGTTACCATACTGCATCTGAGTTTGGAACGACTCGATTGAATTCTATCAGAATCAGAATTGGTCGTGCTTCGTTTTTCATTATTTCTCCTTCGGTAACATTTCGACAGTTCGAGAAATATTACACCCAGAACTGTACTTTAGACCTTCAAAAAAAAACAATTTCTCGGCAGGAGAATCGAGCGCTAATCAATTTGCTCAAAGAACATGAAATTGTGAGCTAGTTTGCCTTCGGTTGATGCTCCTGCCTCAAAGACGTCTTTCATTGGATCGATATCTTACTAAAAATTATTCCTTGTGTTCTGAAGAACAACGTTGCCTTTGGATAAGCTAGAGTAGCACAGAGCTTTGCGGTCAGAACCGTGTGGATGTGGAGTATCCAACCTTTCGAGCGAAGAATTCTGTAGCGCAAAGAATGAATAAGATTCTATTGTTGTGCTCTCTCGAAAACCACAACGAATTCAATGTAAGGTATCAGTAGTTTACATTGGATGCTGAGAAAGTAATTCATTACATGAGGGAACCATTTTGTGATAAACACAAACCCACAAGTGTCTGTTTTTGAGCAATCAACTCCGGTAAGTCTCTTTTCGACAATTGTAGTGTTTGCATGTATGAGCCGCAGGCTACCAGGCTAAGTATGCAATTACATTAGACAGTTGCTCAAACATACTCTTGTGAGTTTGCTTCTGTAATAAAATTGGTTCCAAATTGATGATACGAGGTGGCAATTACTGGTGTAATTTTTGTGACAGGCCAGTGGAATATTTGAGATTAAGACATGGAATTTTTAGAACTTAATTGAATTTTAGTTGGACTATTAAAATTTATGATGTTAGACCGAAATGATTTGAGTTTTTCGAAATGGAATTATTGGAATTGATCTGGAATTATTTTCGAAATTGAATTGGAGCTGAGTGGAGTTTTCGGAATATAGAGAAGTTTTGGAATGAAATAGACTTTTGGGAATTCCATATTGGAAATGAATTTGTTTAGGCAGATTTTTAGCCAGTGGTTATCCCCTCGATGACGTAGCAGCATCCAATGTATTTTGGCTTTTATGACAAATAAACCGAAAATCCTGCACCACGTAATGCATCAATTTCTCAGGGAGCGTATTGCAATGTTCAACTTTCGCATGGGGCAGGCAGTAAAATGGTGATTTAGTCGTAGACGACATCAAACGAAATAATCTCATTAGTGTTTTAGTTAATGCTTTTAAACTGCATGTTAGATAAGTTTCCTGTGTGTACAGTCTTCCTGGTGAATAACAATTGTTTTTCTACATACAATTTAAAATGAATTTAATTAGCGTAATTGCAAAACGATTCACGAAAACGAAAATGATTCTCCGTTTATATGCAAAATACCATCCAATGATGTTTGCGCTGGGCCCTGGTTGCGCTGCTGTAGTTCATTATCAAATTATGACTATTAAAATATACTTTCCGTGTAATGCCTTAAATGATAAAGCTTACCCAACAAATCGTGCGAAAATATCATTACAATTATCCACACTTATTATAAAATATACAAAACTCCAAATGTACCGCTGTTTAATGGCAAAATGAACGCTTCGGATGCACAGTGAAACAAATATCATAATTTATTGCACTGTAAACAGTACCTATTTGAAGAGATTTCGAAAGTGGTGCGCATATTGCAACATAATCTTATTTATTAAATTAATTTGACCAAAACTTAAAATGCACTGTATGGATAACCATATTGTTTCTCAGTATGCAGCCGATGAATATGTTAGTGTTTTCAGAACAAAGCAATTAAAATGAAGAAAACCGACAATTTACTATAAATAAACAGTTTTCTATTAAGTACGGGGAGTGTT